>JAXLNO010005419.1:0-167381 GCA_038087875.1 Malacoraja senta
ATCCATATTGATGTGGTTCGTAAGATCCTTGTTTTTACTATAACACGTTGGAACAGTGCAGAAAATCAAGTATACTTATCAATTAAACTAAACGTATTCTATAAACTTGTTATTAGTGGATTTTGTTTTTATTTATTGTTAAACAAAATAACCGTTTGAACAATGATTATGGTTCGTTACTGGATTATGTATTAAGTAATAAATTGATATGCATATTTCACTACTGGCAATAGACCTTGAGAGATTATCTGGATTCACTGGGTTGCCTCTCTGCAAATATCCAGCTGACCCTAAGAGACTTCACCTCAAAGCCATAAGGTACATTTCCAAGTGTGGAGCAACTAACAGATACCCTTTAGGTCATCTGTGCAGTTCCTTGGCTCCTGACCAGCCAAGGTTTATGCTGCAGTAAAGTAGATAGAGGAATTAATATCACAGTAATAAAGAAAGTTGCTAACGCAGAAATATCCTGGGCACCAGGGACAGAGCCTGATGTTGTAGAGAAGTCCAGGGACAGACGCTAATACTTGGTGTGTCTGAGAAAGAGCCTGGTGCTGGGGGTATCCAGGGAGTCCAGTTCTGGATCCAAAGTAGCTGCATGGAGCACCGTGCCAGGATAAAAAGGGTGATCAACATCCCGTGTGTTTGTTAATTGTGTATCTCAGGCCATCAGTCAGGCGCTAACTCATCAGAACTCCACTGGCGACCATCAGATGGTGTATTTCAGACTCAGCTAAACGCCCGCTCAGCCGGAAGTACTCGTTGGACCCAGACCTTGGGAGTCAGTCCCACACAATCTGAGCCGTCTTTCCTCAGCAACTTTCATACCCTTCCGAGACGCAGGGAGGCGCCCCCTGTACAGCGAGGCCGGCATGGACTTACCAACACCCCTGCAGGGGAGCTTCGACCACCGGCCCCGCAGTCTACGGTGCTTCTGGCTGCGGCGGAGACTTTAAATCTCGACAGCCGGCCTGCGGCCTACAACAACTTAAAGCCACGGTCTCCGGTGAGGAAGAGCCGATCCTGGGCTGACTCTGGACTCTGGTCCTGTCCACGGAGGGGAAATGGAGGAGGATTGGCCAAATTTTTGTGCCTTCCACCACAGTGTTGAATGCTGTGGTGGATGTTTGTGTCACATTTTTTTTATTGTGGTTGTGTGTTCTTTATTATTGTATCGCTGCTGACAACCCAAAAATCCCACCAGCTTGGCTGTGTGGTCATTAAAATACTATACTATACTACAGACTCCATGTTATTGGGGGTAGAGTGCTGACCTGGATAGAAAATTGGTTGGCAGACAGTAAACAAAGGGTCCCTTTCAGAATGGCAGGCAGTGACTAGTGGGGTACCGCAAGGCTCGGTGCTGGGACCGCAGCTATTAACAATATACATCAATGATTTAGATGTAGGGATTTAAAGAAACATTAGCAAATTTGCAGATGACACAAAGCTGGGTGGCAGTGTGAACTGTGAGAAGGATGCTTTGAGAATGCAGGGTGACTTGGACAGGTTGGGTGTGTGGGCAGATGCATGGCAGATGTAGTTTAATGTAGATAAATGTGAGGTTATCCACTTTGGTAGCAAAAACAGGAAGGCAGATTATTATATCAATGGTGTCAAGTTAGGAAAAGGGGAAGTACAATGAGATCAGGGGGTCCTTGTTCATCAGTCAATGAAAGTAATAAGCATGTAGGTACAGCAGGCAGTGAAGAAAGTGAATGGCATGTTAGCCTTCATAACAAGAGGAGTTGAGTATAGGAGGAAAGAGGTCCTTCTGCAGTTGTACAGGGCCCTAGTGAGACCACACCTGGAGTATTGTGTGCAGTTTTGTTCCCCAATTTGAGGAAGGACATTTTTGCTATTGAGGGAGTGCAGCGTAGGTTTACAAGGTTAATTCCCGGGATGGCAGGACTGTCATATGCTGAGAGCGGCTGGGCTTGTATACTCTGGAATTTAGAACGATGAGAGGAGATCTTACTGAAACATATAAGATTATAAAGGGTTTGGACACGCGAGAGGCAGGAAACATGTTCCCGATGTTGGGGGAGTCCAGAACCAGGGGCCACAGTTTAAGAATAAGGGATAAGCCATTTAGAACGGAGATGAGTAAACACGTTTTCACACAGAGAGTTGTGAGTCTATGGAATTCTCTGCCTCAGAGGGTGGTGGAGGCCGGTTCTCTGGATACTTTCAAGAGCGAGCTAGATAGGGCTCTTAAAGATAGCGGAGTCAGGGGATATGGGGAGAAGGCAGGAATGGGGTACTGATTGGGGATGATCAGCCATGATCACATTGAATGGCAGTGCTGGCTTAAAGGGCCGAATGGCCTACTCCTGCACCTATTGTCTATTCACCACCCCACCCTCTGACCTCCTCCTTTCTGATATGCAACGGTCTGTCCTCAGTAGAGGCCTCACCTTTGTTTCCTCTGCCCCCACCTCAGCGAGTTCCGGGTCTGCCACGATGTAGAGCACTTCTTCCGTCGCCTCCGCCTCCAGGCTTTTTTCTATGGGAAGGCATCCTCATCACCCAATGATGACCCCTTCTCCCGTCTCCAATGGACCCCCTCCTCTTAGATTCTCCCGGATGGCCCTCTACCTTGTTTAGACCTTTTCATTTCCAACTGCCGGCGGGACATCAACCACCTCAAATTTTCCACTCCCCTTATTCACTCTAATCCTGCCCCCCCCCCTGAATGTACAGCCCTCCGCTCACTCTGCAGCAACCTCGACTGGATAATCAAACCCGCCGACAAGGGAGGTGCCATGGTAGTCTGGCGGGCTGACCTCTACCAGACTGAGGCCAGGCGACAACTTTCAGACACCTCCTCCTACTTATCCTTGGACCATGACCCCACAGACGAGCACCAGGCCTTAATCAGAAGCACCATTACTGATTTCATCACTTCCAGCTCTCTGCCGTCTAAAGCCTCCAACCTTATTGTTCTCCAGCCCCGCACGGCCCGATTTTATCCTCTCCCCAAAATCCACAAACAGAACAGTTCTGGCAGACCCATTGTTTCTGCTTGTTCATGTCCCACTGAATTAATTTCCACATACCTCGACCAAATCCTATCCTCCCTGGTCCAATTCCTCTTTACCTACGTATGTCCAAGAAACCTCACATGCTCTTCGTCTCCTCAAAGACTTCCATTTTTCAGGCCCCCACTCCATCATCTTTACTATGGATGTCCAGTCACTCTACACCTCCATCCCCCACCAGGAGGGTTTTAAAGCCCTCCCTTTCTTCTTCGACCGCAGAACCAGTCAATTTCCGTCCACGAATACTCTCCTCTGCCTAGCAGAGCTGGTCCTTATCCTCAACAACTTCTCCTTCGAATCCTCCCACTTCCTCCAAATCCAAGGCGTAGCTAAGGGCACTCGCATGGGCCCTAGCTATGCCTGCCTTTAATTAAGGTACGTCAAACAATCCCTGTTCCAGGCGTACACTGGCCCTATCCCCGAACTCTACCTCCGCTACACGACGACTGCATTGGTGCTACCTCCTGCACCCATGCGGAACTCACTGACTTCATCAACTTCGAAACTAATTTCCAACCTGCACTCAAATTCACTTGGACCATCTCTCTACTGTTTCTAGATAGATACAGTAGATGATGGTGGTGCGATTCTGCTGCAGAGTATGCTTGTCTTGTTTGGGAGAGATCATCTCATGCGAAAAAAGTTGATACCGTCCTTAATGACAGCTGCAAATGCATTACTGGCTGCCTAAAACCAACGGATGTGGATAGCTTGCATGTCTTGGCCAGTATTGCTCCACCAGGAATCCGCAGATCAGTTGCCGGTAGAACCGAAAGGCAAGTTGGGGCCATCCGCCATTCCTGTCACTCCCATAAACCAGCCCCAAAACGGCTAAAGTCAAGGAAGAGCTTCCTTCACACATTCCATCCACTGTCACAGTCTACTCAAGCAACCAGACTAACCTTGTGGGAAAAGAAACGCAGTGAAAACCACCACCATGTAAAGATGCCAATCCCAACCAAGGAATAGCTACCACCTGGTCACGTGTGTGACTGGAAGACCTGGAAGTCCCTCAATAGGCTTCGTAGAGGGATGGGCCGATGCAAGACCAAAATGAGCAAATGGGGCTGTGCAGTTGTGGCAGACACAGAATGTGAATGTGGACCATCTGTACAATCCATGCCAGACCTACTAAGATGCCCACTTCTTGGTGAACAATGCTGCCTGGAAGATCTAGCTGTGGCAAACGAGAAGGCTGCCCATTGTGCAAGAGCCTGGCCGAACATTTGAAACATAGATGATGGACACGAAAGAAGAAGACTGTTTCCAGATCTCACCGTCTCCATCACAGGAAACAGACTATTGACCAACATCTACTTCAAACCTACTGACTCCCATAGCTATCTTGACTACACTCCTTCCCACCATGCTTCCTGTAAAGACTCTATCCCCTACTCCCAATTCCTCCATCTATGCCGTATCTGCACCCAGGATGAGGCTTCTCCCCAGGGAGGGGGAGTGGTGGGCAAAGAACAACTGCCCACTTAAATAATTTATTGCCTCTCTACTCGGACAGTTCAGTACGCAGTTCTACCTCAAGAGAGCAAGAGTACTTTTAAATTTCTATAAGCCACAGCCAGGTTTGCAGGATGGGGGGGGGGGGGGGGGTAATAAGTGTAACAACCCCTCCCCTGATCTCCTGCATTGGGTATTTCTACATTCAATAAGGGGAAAAAATGTTTTCACACTCTTAATCAGCTCCTTGATTTTTCCACCCCTCCCAGCCACCTCGGGCCTGGCTATATATATTTTAATCAGACTTCGGCCTTCCAAGATAGTTTATTTATTGTAGAGCCTACGTTTTTTTTGTAGCATGTGCAGACTAAATTACATATTTCATGAGCAATGATAACTGAAAAAAATAAGGATGGGGAAATAGTAATTTAATAATTAGTATTTAAGAATATATGCGTGACTTCCGGTGGCTGCTATGAAGCAGTGAAGACAGCTGCACAGAGCTCTGCTCCCGACAAATCATGTTTAAAGTCGGTTCCTACGCCAGGATCGACTTAAAAACTCTTACCGGGATTGCTGAACGTCGTGGGTACTGACGTCATCAGACGGTGCCGGTGGAATCGGGATTTAAAACAATTTTACCGGTAAAAATCGGATGAAAAAGGGAAGAGGTCAGAGAGGACCCAAGAAGACTACAATCAGTCTCCAGCTCCAAAAAGCTATGGATGAGCTTGAAACCACTCCTGAATTCACTTTTGAAAGTTTGGAAGAGGAGCTGGAGTCTCAACAACCAACAGTCAAAATGGCTGCAAGAGCTGAAACAAAAGAGTTAAAAGAAAGGGAGAAAGAAATGAAAAGCTGGGAAGAAACGGTAAGAGTTATTATTACTAAAGACATTACTAAAGATCTTCAGAAGCAATTTGCTAAAATGAATTCTGCAATGCAGAATAATTTTTCTACAATGGAGGATAATCTCCCTAAGAAAATTGACACTAGTTGTGGAGAATTAAAGGAACTTTACGTATCCCTGAACCAGCAGTTCATAGATTTGGAGTCGAGGACTGCTAAGGAATTGGAAACAATGCAGAGAGATTATAACAATAAACATGACTCCCTGCTGAAGCAATTAACAAAGGCGGAAAAATTGATGGAAGAAATGGAGGGTGAAATGCAGCAGATGGGCCAGGAAATAACAGGTTTGAAAAAAGAACACGACACGAATTGGGAGCTGACGAATAAACTGAATGAGAAATGTCAAGATTTGGAAGCCAGGTCAAGGAGGCAGAATTTGAGAATAATAGGAGTTAAAGAGGGGGCAGAGCACGGCTCTGAAATGGGTGATTTTATCACTAATTTACTTAAAGATGTTTTCAAACTGCCAGAAAAACCAAAGATAGATGTGGCTCATCGTGTTGGTCGCTTCCAAAGAGGAGTGAATGCTCCACCACGTCAAATTATCTTGAAGTTCTTAGACATTTCGACTTTGGAAAATTTATTAAAGAAGATATCCTATGGAGAAAATCTTAAATTTGCTGATAATATTGTTAGATTTTACAGAGACTACCCTCGGGAAATACTTGCAAAAAGACGCCAGTTTAAAAGTGCAAGCAGTATTTAACAAGGACATTCTGAAGTTCGTTACAGCGTTATCTACCCAGCTAAAATGTTAATTACGTACAGGGCTAAGCAACGTTCATTCACGGATCCGGATTCAGCTTGCAAATATGCCCAGGAGATTTTAAATACAATTCAAGGAAAAACGGAATAACAAGACATTACGCCTGCTGAACTTGTTTTTTTGTTTCAAACAAGACACTAGAATTGTTCAGACGGTTCTCAGACAGACTTATCTGGCAAGAATGTGTTTTTTAATAACAGAGTCCTAACTTCATCTTGAACTGAAAAACTGAAGCTCAACAGATGGAATGTTCAAGGTCACAGGCTCTGCGCCAAGTTTTTCAGCCCTGATATTTATTACTGTTCTTTTTTGAATTTAAAACAGTTTTGATGGTCTGCCTTTAGTCTCAGTACTATATGATCTATTATTTACATATACAGCATATAACTAACTAACTAATTAACTATATATACGCAATAAACTTAACGCTAAAGGTTTAATGTATTATACTAACATGACTAACTATATAGTAGGAAGGATGGGGGAGGTTAGACAGATATTCTAAATACTAATTATGACTCAACTAACATACAGGCTAATGAAAAGTGTGATTAATGACGAGGTACTTTAACCCATAATAATTCTATTTTATTTTATTTTAAATCTTCTAGCTTTTTGTTCTATTTTATTTAAAATTTTTAGCTATTAATCGATCTGACATGATAATTTTGGTTATAAGTGGAGGAAACCGACTAACATTGGATGATATTTTACTAGGGGGGCAAAGCCCAGTGCATAATTCCATCGACGGAGGTCAACTTAAAATTAATCTTAGCCACCATAAGTGGCTTTTTTGTAAGATATCGCTTTTTTGATAACTTACACTCACTTTTTTTGTTTATTCACTATTATGAGTTGTATGATTTAACAATCTTTATGAACACTTCATTTTATGTTTTTCTCTTTCCCTTAATTATGTTTAATAGTGCTAGGAGATGTAAAACTAGTGCAGAAATTATGAAAAACCCCGGACTCGGGATTTCGAGGTACTTGGCTGCATCACATGAATCATACATTCTGGTAATAATAGCCAATGCAAGATAATAGTCGAATAAACATCGGAGGTCTCACTTTCTGTAGTTGGTACATTAGAGGTGCGAATGAGCCGATCAAGAGGGGTAAAATTCTGGCACAATTAAAATCATTAAACGTGGATATTGCTTTCCTACAAGAAACGCATTTGAAACAACAAACTCAGATCAGATTAAGGGCAAACTGGATAGGTCAAACCTACTACTCCGCAATCACTTCTAAAGCAAGAGGCACGGCCATTATAATTCGGAAAGGTATACCATTTAAATTAAAGAAGTCCATACCTGATAAAGAGGGAAGATACGTTATAGTCACGGGAGAAATTTATAATACACCATTAACTATGATAAATATTTATGCGCCTAATTTTGATAACCCCCAATTTTTAAAGAAAATAGTAGATATAATTGCAGAGCATAATTATCAAAATATAATAATGGGGGGAGATTTTAATTGTGTTATAGACCCATATTTAGATAAATCAATAAAGGTAGGGAAGCGTCTTGTTAAAACTAAGACCTGTGAATTTTTTAATACATATAAAAAATAATAACATAACTGATGTTTGGAGAATAGCAAACCCAATTGGAATGTAATATTCATTTTACTCATCGGCTCATAAAACTTATTCACGAATTGACTATTTCTTATTGGATACAAAATTAATCCTGTATACAATTAAACCATCATACCATAATAGTATTATTTCCGATCATTCACCACTGTCTTTTATACTTAAAATCGAGGGAATGCCGGGTATAAAACCTTTTTGGAGATTCAACGCACAAATATTAAATAACCCGCAGGGTTATGAGTATATAAAAGAACAAACAAACATTTTTTTCGAGATAAATGAGACGCCGGGTATTTCTGTATCGCTATTATGGGAAACCTTTAAGGCATACATTCGCGGTGCTATAATCTCTTATCAAAGTTTTAAAAATAAAGAAAATAAAAGAGAACTTCAGAGGATAGAACAGGAAATAAAATCACTAGAACTGGACAATGCAAGTGACCCAACCATAAACATAATAAGATAACCTTATTGAAATATAATCTCAATAGAATATTATCGGCAAGAGTAATAAGACTATTCCAAATTACAAAACAGGAACACTTCGAATTTGGGGATAAGCCACATAAATTATTAGCGAGGCAACTGAAGCAACAAGAAAAGGAAAATACTATCACTAAAATTAAATCTGATAAGGGTGAGCTTCTAACACTACCAAAGGATATTAAGAAAAGGTTTGCCCAATTTTATCATAATTTATACACAACTAAAATAAATACAGATGATAGTAAAATTACAAATTTTTTAGATAATTGCAACCTCCTTAAATTGGATAGTTTAGAACAAGAGGAATTAGGAGCACGGATTACTAGTGAAGAAATAAAACAAATAATAAACTCATTGAAAAATGGGAAGACCCCAGGACCAGATGGTTTTAGTAATGAATTATATAAACGATTTCAGGAGTCACTTGTACCAAGATTACTCAACTTATACACGCAGGCTTATACCGAAAATAAACTACCAGAAACTTTAGCAGAATCAACAATAACGCTTATACCAAAAAAAGATGAAGATTTAGATGAACCGGGTTCTTACAGAGCAATATCACTTCTAAATACGGATCAGAAAATCTTAGCAAAGATTCTAGCAAGAAGACTGAATAATTATATTAACAAATTGGTAAACCCGGATCAAACGGGATTTATACCCAAAAGACAATCATTTAATAATTTGAGAAGGCTTTTCAATATAATGTACTCTCACAAAGAGGACATTGAAGATATTTCAGTCGTTACGCTGGATGCAGAGAAGGCATTTGATCAGGTAGAATGGCAGTATTTATATAAGGTACTCCAAAAATTTAATACGGGAGAGAATTTTATTAGATGGGTTAAACTACTTTATGATAAACCTATGGCAAGAATATGAACTAATAATATGTTATCTCCAAAATTTTATTTATCAAGGGGTAATAGGCAGGGTTGTGCCTTATCACCATTGCTATTTGCCCTTATGATAGAACCGCTGGCTGAAAGGATTAGAAATCATCCGAATATTCACGGATATAATACTAAGGACTCAAAGAATAAAATTTCATTATATGCTGATGATATTCTTTTATATATTACTAATACACAAACGAGTATCCCCACCTTATTAACACTAATTGAGGAATTTGGTTCTTTTTCAGGATATAGAATAAATTGGAATAAAAGCGAAATTATATCTTTAAAACCACAGGATGCGGGACACTTATTAAAATTCCCTTTCAAAATTGCAACACAAAATTTCAAATATTTGGGTATTCAAATTACGAGAAGAAAAATCATTATTTAGCGCCAATTTTATGCCACTATTAAATAAACTGAATGTTATGATTAAATTTTGGAAAATGCTCCCGCTCTCATTGATAGGTAGAATTAACGCTATAAAAATGACTTTCTTACCACAATTAATATGTTTCAAGCGATCCCAATATATATTCCAAAATATTTTTTCAAAAAACTAGATTCTAATATCACTAATTTTATATGGGATTATAGAGCACACAGAATTCAAGGAATGCATTTGTGTTAACCTAAAGAAGTTGGGGGTTTATCATTACCTAACTTTACGTATTATTACTGGGCAGTGCATATTAAGAACATAATGTACTGGTTGGATAGTTCCACTCACCAGTCGGAGTGGATAAGAATGGAGAAAGAGGAGTGTTTCCCATACGATATAGGAACGATCTTGTTCTCACCGATAAAATTGAATAGTATAATATATAAGAAGAACCCAATTATTCACAATGCAACAAGAATCTGGAAACAATTAAAATTATCCTTGAAATTAAATAATTTATCAGTACTAACCCCAATATTGAACAATCCTGCATTCAAACCATCTCTTATCGACAAAACATATAAACAATGGGATAGACTGGGGATTAGGAAAGTAGATATGTATGAATTGGGCAAATTGTTATCATTTCAACAATTAAAATCAAAATTTAAACTGAATGATAATCAATATTTTAAATATATACAGATATGTGACTTTATGAAGAAATATATACATAGATTTCAAACTATATTTTTAGACCCTTTAGAAGAAGCAATGAATATTAAGGCTGATTCACAAAAACTAATATCATATTTTTTTAATAGTATATTAAATAGAGAATTACCCTCAACAGAGGCACTAAGAGAAGATTGGGAACGAACTAATGCTAAAGATCCCGAAAGATAGATGGGAAAAGTACCTGATGAACACAGATAATTGTTCCATTAATGCAAGACATAATTTAATTCAATTTAAATTATTACATAGACTATATTATTCAAAAACGAGGTTGAATAAATTCTACCCAAACGTCTCTCCCAGATGCGATAAATGTTTGTTTCAAAATGCCAATATAACACATTCATTCGTAGGATGTACAAAGTTGAATAAATTTTGGAGCGATATATTTGCAAAGCTCAAGTCAAGAATAGAACCTAATACGGAATGGATTATATTTGGAATAATAGTAGAAGATATCAATTTAAACAAAGACCAAAAAGTATTCTTTAATTATGGATTAATAATTGGAAAGAAATTGATACGTAAATTTTGGAAAAATACAGCTATACCAACTATTAAAATGTGGATTAGGAATATGACGGACATAGCACACCTTGAAGAAATGAGACTCCGCCTAATAGATAAATATGACCAATTCTTAAGGAGTTGGTCCCCTTTCATCGACTTTTTGGAATCATGTGATGCAGCAGTACCGTAAAGATTACTGATTTCAGGTCAAGTCGTGGATAGATTTACATCTCCGAACAAAGATTTGAAAATTTCTTTTTTAAGGGTCTTTTTCTCCTATTTCTACTTTCTACTTTTTCTTTTCTTATACACACACTTCATGTTTTTCTATTTTCTACTATCTATTTTTCCTCTTTTTCTTCTCTCTATTTTTTGTTTTTTTTACTTCCTTTTCAAAAACATGAAACTAGAGGTTGTACATAGAATGTATTACGTTGTGACATAGTTGGCACCTAAAATTAGGTACCACTGTATTGTTTTGTACTGTATTAACTTCTAATAAAATAAAATAAAAAAATAAAAAAAAGAATATTTGCATTACTATGTATTATGGTGGTGGGTATGTTTGATTTTTGTACTGCACATATCATTTTTGTAAATAATGGATTAATATTAATTTTGTGTAAAACAAACTGCGACCAGTAAAAAAACAATCGCCTGTCACCTTAAACAGCAATAAAGACTGCAGAGGTTGTGGGAGTGTAGGATGAGAGACATATGGAAGATAAAGTGAGAAAGAAGAGAGACAAACCAAAGTAAAATGGGAGCAATAGTAACAAAAAGCAAAAAGGAAGCGAGTAAAAGGGAAAAGTTGAAAACAGAGCAGTGACAGAGACACGAGATTCTGCAGATGGTGGAACCTTGAGCAAAAATCAGTGCTGGAGGAACTCAAGGCTTTTAAGACACTTTACTCACCGATCCAGCGTGGCCGGCAGAGATCACAAGAATGGGAGCGCAGCTCCGGGAAAAAGTCAGAGAGAACATCGACGTAAGCGGGGGGGGGGGGGGGGGAATTGGAATAGGCTAAGAGCCCAAGCCTTCCGTCCACCTCTGCCCAGCAGCCTTCTGGCTAACGTCCAGTCCATGGAGAACAAGATGGATGACCTCAGGGCGAGGATTAGATTCCAGCGGGACACAAGAGAATGCAACATCTTCTGTCTGACCGAGGCATGGCTGACCCCGCTGGTGCCGGATTAAGTAATTTGCCCAACCGAGTCCTTCTCTGTTTTCCGTGCGGACAGAACGGAAGAATCTGGGAAATCAAAGGGTGGAGGAGTTTGCTTCATGACCATGGAATATTAAGATGTTTTCTCGTTTCTGCTCGCCGGACCTGGAGCACCTGACGATCTCATGCTGCCCATTCTACCTTCCCTGGGAGCTCAGCTCAGTGATCATCACAGCCATCTACATACCACTACATACGTACACCGACGTGGCACTATCGGCCCTACACGATGTGTTATGTCAGCATCAGAACAAGAACCCTGATGCGTCTATGGTGGTGACTGGGAATTTTAATAAGGCAAATCTCAAAAGGGTTATGCCTAACTTCTGCCAACACACCACCAGGGGGGAAATAACTTTGAACCACTGCTACATGGCGTTCAGGAAAGGCTACAAGGCCGTTTCTCTTCCTCCTTTTGGAAAATCTGACCACGCTGCCATTTTCCTGCTGCCGGAGTATAAACAATGGATAGTTCGGGAAGCAGCAGTGACGAGGGACGTAAAGCGGTGGTCTGACCATTCAGAGGCCATGCTGCAGGATGCACTGATCGATGTCGACTGAAAAATGTGCCAATCAAGTTCCAGAGACGTCAGTGAGTTCGCGGAAACGGTCACGGACTACATTGCAACAATAGCCGATAACATCATCCCCACGGTAAGGGTTAGCATCTTTCCTAATCAAAACCCCTAGGTGGACAGGTCCTATCGCGTTGCCTTGAATGCTCGCACCGCTGCTTACAACTCCAGCCTGGCAATATGGACGACTACAAGGTAGAGTCGTACAGACTGCGAAGGGCGGTGAAGTACGCAAAAAGGAGGTACAGGGACAGGATGAAGTCGCAGATGGAGCAGCGGGACATCAGACGCCTTTGGCAGGGGCTATGGACTATAACTAACTACCAGAGCAGCCTCCCCTCTACTGGGAGTGCCAGCACCTCCTTCGCTGATGACCTGAACTCTTTTTACGCACGATTCGAGGCCGGCAACATCACCCCTAGCTCGCCCACTGACAACAACACCGCCAGCGCGCTGGCTAGCGAGGTTGGAAGGAGGGGCACCGCTGCGGATGTGCACACATTCTCGGTGTCCGAGCACGACGTGAGATGGGCTCTGACGCGTGTGAACACGTGGAAAGCTGTAGGCCCAGATGTTATATCTGGGCGAGTACTAAAGTCTTGTGCTAATCAGTTTGCTCCAGTGCTCACCACAATATTCAACCTATCCCTGGCCAAGTCCGTGGTCCCTGCCTGCTTCAAAAGATCCAACATTGTACCAGTGCCTTAGAATGCCTCTCCAGCCTGTTTGAATGAGTAGAGAGGCAAACCAGTACATTAACGGTCTCTTGCTAAGTTGCAATCTGTATCCAACAAGATGCACCACAAGCCATGGATGGGCTCAAGCCATCAAAACGTACAGGAGGTGTGACGACTCCAGAGAAACGTTGGCACATATCTCCGGTCAGTGCCCCAGTGTGAAAAATGCCAGAATAGACACAATTAAATAGCAGGGTGTCCCAAGGAAAAAGTGAGCAAATATGGTTGGTCTACCACTGTTGAGCAACACCAAAGATCTGATGATGGTGCACTCTGGAAGCCGGATTTGGTATTTGTGAAAGGCCAGTCGGTTGCTGTAGATGATGTCACCAACAGGTTTGAAAACAACAACCAATCTCTCACCAAGTCTGGGCAAGAGAAGAGTCAGAAATACCAACATCTGACTGAGCAAGTAAGATTAGAGTCAAAAGGACGGGATATGGAGTACTTTGGTTTCGTCATAAGAACCAGAAGGCTGCGATTTTGGAGAACAAGAGCTTTGTTTATTGTCACGTGTACCGATGTACACTGTAAAGCTTTTGTTTCAAATCCATAACTGACTCAATATCAAGATTAAAATAAGAGTGTGTGGCGGCTCCCAAGGGTCGTGCCATCATACCTGTCGAACCCCTCGGCACGGGAGTGGTTCAGTCCGGAGGCGGCCCTTAGCCAGAGGGTTTAAAGGCAGGGGTTTGGGTGCCATCTTTCTCTTGTTTGGTCTTCCCTACAACCGGGAGGAACATAATTAAAGGTGCCTCTCAAACCACTGGACTTCGTGCTTCCTTTTGAGACCCACGCACCACATTGGTGACCCCGACGCTCCATTGGCGTCATGATGGAGAGAAGAGAAAGCCCTACCTCCTCACAGGCCTGTCCGGCCCTGTCTCTGGACGCGGTCTCGGTGAAACTGCCTACCTTCTGGACCACCCGGCCGCTCATCTGGTTCCAGCAGGCGGAGGCCCAGTTCAACCTGCGGGGCATCACGGTCGATGCCACCCGCTTCTATTACCTGGTGGGGGCCCTCAACCAGGACACGGTTGAGGTCACGGACTTCCTCGCAGCCCCCCCGGACACTGATAAATATCTCGGCCTTAAGGAGCTCCTGCTCCAGATTTATGGACTAAGTAGGATGGAGCGTGCTGCTAGGATCCTGCATATGGAGGGCCTAGGCGACCGACGGCCATCAAGCTCCTAAAGGAGATGGTGGCTCTACTGGATGGGCACACGCCGTGCCTGCTATTCGAATATACTTACCTGCATCTGCTGCCGGCCTACATCCGTCTGCAGCTCACAGACGTCTCCTTTGCAGACATCAGGGCCCTCGGGAGGCGCGCCGACGCGCTGTGGATGGCGCGCCCTGATGACGTCAGCGCGCTGGCCGTCAGCAGAGATGGGGACGCGCTGAGGCCGACGCGCCCTGATTACGTCAACGCGCTGGCCGTCGGCAGGCGCACCGATGACGTCACCCCGGCAGCTCCCGATTTCCTCCGGTGGGGCGGGGGAGCTGTGGAAGGAGTGACAGCTCCAGCCCGACGGCCCGTCAGATCGCCCCCCGTGGCCGTGAGTGGTACTGCACCTGCACTCCAGCGGCAGCAAGCTGCAGGAACCACCAACAGGAGCCAGCAAGCTCGAAGTAACACCAACATGAGGCGCTGGTGCTACTACCACCAGCGCTGGGGTGCTGCAGGACGACAATGCCGCCAGCCGTGCACGTTCCCGGGAAATGCCTGGGCCGGCTGCCAATAGTTCCCGCGGCGGACGGCCAATTTCACCGCCTCTTCACCTGGGATCGGCGCTCCGGGACCCGCTTCCTCGTTGATATTGGAGCGGAGCTCAGCGTCCTGCCCCCTTCGCTGGCCGATTCATTCCGGTAAGCGGGGGCCCGTCCTCACCGCGGCGAATGGCAGCCCCATCCGCACATATGGAGTGCGCATGGTTCCGATCGTGTTCGGCTCCTGCCATTTCTCGTGGCAGTTCACCATTGCCGACGTCTCCCAGCCATTGCTCGGGGCCGATTTCCTCCAGGCGCATTCCCTCATGGTGGATGTCAGGCGTCAGCGCTTGGTCAACGCCGCTACGATGGAGCCGATCACGTTGCGTTTGTATCAACCGGTGGGACGGCCCCTGTCATCCGTGGACTCCCGCTTCGCACGGATCTTGGCTGCGTTCCCAGAAATTATGACCCCGCAGTTTCGATCATCGACCCCCAGCCACGGAGTGGTACATTTTATCCAGACTACCGGCCCACCTCTCCACGCACGAGCACGCCGACTGCCGCCAGATAAACTGCGTCTGGCACGGCGGGAATTCCGCACGATGGAGACCTTGGGGATCGTCCATCCTTCGAGCAGCCCTTGGGCGTCCCCACTCCACATGGTCCCTAAGTCAAGTGGGGGCTGGCGACCTTGCGGGGATTACCGACGGCTGAACGCCGCAACAACAGTGGATCGATACCCCGTACCCCACATCCAGGACTTCACCGCCAATTTGGCTGGGGCCACAATATTTTCAAAAGTCGATCTGGTTCGGGGTTATAACCAGATCCCGGTTCATCCGGATGACATACCCAAGACGGCGATCATCACGCCATTCGGACTTTATGAGTTCACGCGGATGCCGTTCGGCCTCAAGAACGCTGCGCAGGCCTTTCAACGCCTAATGGACGGGGTTTGTCGCGACCTCGATTTCGTGTTTGTGTATCTGGACGACATCCTGGTGGCCAGCCGCTCGCAGCAGGAGCACTGCGCCCACCTTCGGCAGTTCTGTCAGCGGCTCAGCGAGCATGGTTTGGCCATCAACCTTGACAAGTGCCGTTTTGGTGTAACCGAGATTGACTTCCTCGGCCACCGTGTGACTGCGCAAGGCGCGGTTCCCCTGCCTGACAGGGTCGACGCCATCCGTCGGTTTCCCCGCCCACGCACGGTGCGTGGCCTGCAGGAGTTTGTCGGCATGGTGGCGTTTTACCATCGTTTCGTGCCATCCGCAGCCCACATCATGCGACCGCTGTATCAAAGTAGTAGCGAGGAGCTGCAAGCGGTGGCTGCACAACCCGCACCCGTGTTTATGATCCCACAGTCTAAGGAGAGCGATTATCCGAAGTTGAAAGAAGTTGAAGGCTGAAGGCTGCGTCGTCGCTGCGGACGGACGGACGGACGGAGCTGAGCAGTCAAAATGCCACCAAAGAAGAATGAGGAAAATGAGGATATAAAGAAGGCGCTTGATTTTCCGTTTGAGGAGATGGCTACTGTCTCTAAGCAGCAGAAAATGATAATTAATTTGATGAGTGAAATTAAAGAACTGAAAAAACAAAATGAGAAGGATAAGAGGATCGCCAGTCTAGAATGCCGTGTAACAGACCTGGAGCAGTACACCCGCATGAATGACATTATTGTCAGTGGACTGGAGACCAGGCCCCGGTCCTACACCAGGGCGGTAACAGCAATGGCCGATGGGGAGCCCACCGCTCCAGACATGGACACCGTGGAGCAACAGGTAACTGCTTTCTTTCATAGCAAAGGTATATCCATATCCAACACAGACATTGAAGCATGTCATCCTTTACCTCGAAAAAACCAAAGTGTCAAACCAGCCATAATAATTCGTTTTACGAACAGAAAACACAAAAATGCATTGCTCAGACAAGGGAAAAAGCTCAAGGGATCTGATGTTTATGTGAATGAGCACCTTACCAAAAAAATGCAGATATTGTGGCGGTCCCTGGGGGGTAGGCCACTCCTTGGATCATCCCCCTCGCCGGGTGAAGGACAGGGGACTGGTCTGCCACGGGGTTTCCAGACGACCCTGGATTTAGTGCTCTTGAGGTGTGTGGTGTACTCTCGCTGTAAGGATTAAAGTCTACTAATTGAACCTGCTTGGCGTCTGGCCTTTTACTGACCTCGTCGAGGCCGCTACACTGGTGACCCTACGCCGTCCATCACGCGTCGTGATGGAGAATAACGCCGTTGCGTTGAAGCTCCCTACTATGTGGACCGAAGAAGCTGACATCTGGTTCCAGCAGGCAGAGGCACAGTTTGCTGTGAGAGGAATTACAGTAGATGAAACTAAGTATTATTACGTGGTTGGCGCGCTGGACCAAGCGACCGCAAGGAGAGTTAAGCCTTTCCTCAAGAACCGCCCGGTAGCAAACAAATATAGGGGCCTGAAGGAATACCTTATCAGGAGGTTTGGCCTAGGTGACTCCGAGCGGGCAACTCGGATTTTCAGAATGGAGGGTCTGGGCGACCGCCGGCCGTCTGCCCTCCTGGAGGACATGCTAACCCTAATGGGGGACCATGAACCTTGTTTTCTGTTTAAATACGCCTACCTGCAGCAGCTACCGCCCGACATCCGTATGCAGCTCGCCAGGAATCCATTTACCGACATGCGGGAGCTGGGTGAACAAGCCGACGAACTGTGGATGAACCGCCATAAGGACCTGGATGCGCTGAACGTCTTTCCCGTGGCTTTTGGAGGCTCCGAGCAGGTCGGGAACGCTATCGACCGCGTCTCCACCGCTCCCAGTCGGGCCCCGCGGCAAAATCCGGCCGCCATTGCGCAATCCACTGCAGGCACGTCTTTCCAGCAAAGATACTAGAGGAACAAGATGCGCCACTCAGCGAAAAAAGGGTAGTATGCCATGGGTGATTGTCGACGCCATTTTACCGGGGTGCCTCGACTAGTCATGGCGTCTACATCTAAATCTTCATCTCACTGCTCTGCTATCAATTGCTCTGATCGTCAATGTAAACGACCCGACCTGTCATTCTTTAGGTTCCCCAATAAAAAAGAAAGGTGAGAAAATATATTATATTTGACATCTGTCGATTTTATTCTGAACTGAAAATGTTATTTTCTGGTCTCCCATCAACGGTCATTGGGAAACTAGGTTTGTCGGTACATTAGAAAGTTAGTAGAATTATTTTTAATAGATCTTTATTTACCAATAATAAAGTCAATAATTGTAACCCTTCTGTACGTTTTTGGTTTTGTTCTTGTAAGGCAGGGGGTCTCCAAAATATGGCCCGCGTTATGGACACATTAGGCCCAGTGACCACCAGATTTTTCGAGCTCAGATTTGAGTCCGGGAATGCGGCGGCTGTTACCCGGTTATGTCCCTGGAATTGTCGAGACACCACAAGCAAAGATCACAAGCTGGCGTGAAGAAGGGCAATCAAAGATTATAAAACTCCACTCGCTCTATAATCTTTGGGGCGGCGGGTTCGGCTGCGGCGGCGGCGGCGGTCGGAATCAAAGATACTAGAGGAGCTCTGCTCTATAATCTTTGGTCGGAATGGGACGGCTGCGCGTTATAACGTGCCATCGTTCCAGTCTCCCTCTCCCCCTTCTCCCTCTCCCCCTTCTCATTCTCCCTCACCTCTTCTCTCTTTCCCCTTCTCTCTCTTTCCCCTTCTCTCTCTCAGCGCTGGGACACCAACACGGAGCGGGCGATGCCTTGCCGGGTCGCCGCTCCGGAGTGCTGTGACCACCGACCACCAACATCGAGGGTCTGCGGTCTGCGGTCTGAGGGCGTCCCGCCACAGGCGGGCGGCGCTGGATCGAAAACATCGCGAAGTCAGAATCGATCTCTCTTCCCCCTTCTCTCGATCTCTCTCTCCCCTCTCTTCTCTCGATCTCCCTCCCTCTCTCCCTCTCCGTTCTTTCCCTCCCTCCCTTTCCTCTCTCCCTCCCTTCCCTCTCTCCCTCCCTTCCCTCTCTCCCTCCCTTCCCTCTCTCCCTCCCTTCCCTCTGTGTGAGAGTTGGCAGCCCTGCAATGCCTTAGGTCCAAAAGAGGATAGAAAGAAAATACTTAATGGTCTTTGTAAGAAGTTTTTAATATTCTCTTCTACATTTAAGGTAAATTGACATATTAGAGGCAAAATGCATCTTCAATATACAGGTCTCTCCACACAACTGAAAACAATTGCACTTAAGTGATACATCATCCATTCTGCAGGCATGTAGTTATAATCATTTTTTTTCTTATTAGTTAATCCTAAATGATATGTTCTGTAATTTCAGATGTCAACAGTGGGTCCAGAATACTCGTCGACAAGATCTCCTGCACCGAACTCCGGACTGCTTGTCAGCCAACTGTTGTCTTTGTTCTTTACACTTTGAACTTGACCAGTTATCCAACAAGCAGACCAAGAACAGGCTAAATTGGAATGCAGTTCCAACGCTCTTTGACATTCCTAACCCGCCAAAACGTCTGTCTTCCCAACGCAGGTTACTCAAGAGGAAGAATGAGAACCTCCCATCCTCACCAACGCCTTTAAAACAGCAAAGAGGCAAGTAATTTTCTCCTTTTTAAAATAAAATATATTCTCTCACTTTGGCTAAATATTAAAAAATTATATCCAAACTGATATAATTGCTAATGGTCAATATGTAATGGCATGTATGGTACTTTTATTTTCATATGTGAAATGTTCTCAAAACTATAATCACACATAAGACTACACAGTGTGGGCTGATGGAATGCGTACTAGTATTTAATTAAAGTAAGAACATCCATTTAAAGCTTCCTCAAGCATAATTCATACAACATTTAAATTGATTTAATCTTTTTTAAATCTTCAAAAAATCAAGATCATGATTTTCTTCTGGTAGATTGAAATTGGTGCATCACATCTATTTTTAATTATAATTATTAGTAGATGCTGATTTATTTACATGTATGTGCTTCATCTTTTTCATTAGTATCCTTGACATTTATTTTTCCCTTTCTCATTTTTTTTTGTCTTGGCAGTGTCACACAACATACTGGCCGAACATTCTTACTGCTCAGCTGCAGACAAAGTTCATCGTAAAGAACCCAGCAATGTCTCTACAACTCCTGAAAAAGCTGATCTTCAATCCACACCAAATGTGAATGACAGCAGAGCTCTGAAGAAGGAAAGACAGCGTACCTTCCGCCTCAAAAAAAGAGTACAACAGATTAAATTATCAATGGGAAAGAATACTAGAGAAATTAAGACAATTAGTGACTTGATCAGAGGGGCTGGTGAATTTTTACAAGAACCAGCACTGTCTTTCTTTGCGTCGCAGTTGCGTAATGCGTCCGGACGTGGAAGTGCAAGAGGAAGACGATGGAGTTATTCAGACAAGGTGGTTGCCTTGTCCCTCTACCACCAGAGTCCCCGAGCATATTAGTTCTGCCAGTGCATTTTCACACTTCCATCAATCTCATCACTACGTAGGTGGTTAAGCAATATTGAAGTGAGGCCTGGGTTTCCCCCTAAGATCTTTGAACTTTTGAAAGACAGGGTTGCGGGGATGTCAGAGAGGGATACATTATGTGTAGTCTCCTTTGACGAAATGAGTTTACGTGCAAGCCTCTCTTACAATATTACTGAAGATTCAGTGGAAGGTTTTGAGGACTTTGGATCCCAAGGGAAGACATCAAGGCCTGCCAACCATGCTCTAGTTTTCATGGTTAGAGGCTTGATGAGGAAATGGAAGCAACCTGTAGGTTACTTTCTTTCACGGGACTGCACAATGGCTGACAAACTGCAAACATTACTCAATGAATGTTTACAGAAGGTTAAGGCTATTGGACTACAGCCTAAGGCCGTTGTTTGTGACCAAGGCCCAAGCAATATTCGACTGTACTCCAAATCGGGTGTGACTGAAGACCATCCTTTCTTCGTCCATGGGGGAACCAATATCTATTGCATGCATGACCCACCCCACTTGTTGAAAAACACTCGCTCAAATTTGGAGAAATATGTTTTTGAGGTCAAGGGAGAGGGTGGCAGAAAAAAACATATCAAATGGGCGCATATTTACACATTTTATGAGCATGATTCACAGTTGCCCATTAGAAAAGCCCATAAATTAACCAGAGGCCATTTTGTTTTAAACAGCTTCTCTAAAATGAGAGTCAACAAGGCTGCGCAGGTGCTTAGCCATTCGGTAGCAGCAGGCGTCTACACCTATGCAGCTCTTGGAAAGTTACCTGGGGAGGCTGTTTATACGGCAGAGTTCATTGAAATGGTTGATGGACTGTTTGACTCATTTAACAGCAGGTTTTTCAAGGACCCCAAACTGTTAAGGAGGCCTATGTCAGAAAAGTCTGCGCATAAGTCATTCTTTGAATCATGCTTGACTGTACTCCGAAGCTTGACAGTGCTTGGAGCTAAAAATGTGTTGTTTGTCAATGGATGGCGGCTTGCAATTTCTTGCATTTCACAGCTGTGGCAGCACATAAAGGAAAGCACAGACGCCCGTTTTATGTTTACATCTCGGATCAATCAGGATGTTGTAGAGAATTTGTTCTCCACTATTCGGCGAAAGGGCGGATTCAGAGAAAATCCATCAGCGAAGGAGTTTCGATGTGCTTTCCGGATGGTTATGGTGGCTGAACTGATAAAGCCATCTGTGAGTGCAAACTGTTCCCCCGACTCAGACAGATTTATCTTAACATTGCAAACACTAACAAAAAACAGAGTCAAGAAACCATCTCCATCTTTCTCCCATACCAATAAAACAAAACAGCACAATGCAGTCTGCAGCATTTCACTAGATCTCCCTGAAGAGAATACACTAGCTTACATCGCAGGACACATCTGTCACAAAATCATCTCTTCACATGAACTGTCCTCAAAATGCCACACATGCAGAGAAGTTCTATTACGAACGGATGCCACTTTAGTAGATCCTGCACTCATATTCATCCATCACAAAGCATACGACACATCAACGTCTGACTTTGGCTCATTGATGGTGCCTTCGGAATACTTTCTTGGGTTCTGTGAAGTGTGCGAGAAAGTGTTCCGCACAGAATTTGATGATGTTAAGATGACCAGGGATAACATTTCCCATCTAATAAACACAGCAATACGAAGACATGAACTTGTGCTGCAATAGAGTCAAGATTAGAATTGTGGCAATCTTTGTGAGTATACACATGCACTATGGACTCAAATTCAAGAATAGAAAAATGCATAACATGACTGTTAAAAGGAGTTGTAAAAAAGGACATGATCTACACCGAACTGCGGAGTATTTGTCAAATAACTGCCGTCTTATGTACATTGTGTGAAATTGTGATTTGTTAACTGCACAAAACAATGCAAATGGCGATTTATTTATTATTGTATCTTCGTTGGACGTTTTGGTCTTTGGTGTAAGCAGGGGTGGGGCTATCATTGTGTTACATAGGTTGACTTGTACATTACTTTCACTGGTTAGCTGATATGCTTAACACTGCAACCCTGTATATCTCGCGCACAGAATAATGTTAATTATGTAAATCTTACCATGCATGTCAGAAATAAAGTGTTAAGCATGTTAATGGATCTCTAATATGAATCATTTAAAATTGAGTGGGTCAGTGACTGCACTGCCAGCCCACCAGCCGTCAGTGACAGAACTGCCAACCCACGAGCCGTGAGTAAGTGAACTGCCAGCCCACCAGCTGTAAGTGACTGAACTGCCAGGCCAATAATCCATTCAGTCCACCATCTCCCCCTTCTCTCTCACAGAGTCTGTCACCTGTTTTGGGCAGAATTTCTGGCAGTTTCTCAGCTGCCAGCCTGCCAGGTCTGAGTGACTGTACTGCCAGGCCTCAGTGACTGAGCTGCCAGCCCAAGAATCCATTCGACCCACAATGTCCATACTAGCCCTCTGGAAACAAGTCCCTTCGGCCCACAACACCCATACTAGCGCAACAGAAAGCCCCCCCCCCCCCCCGCACTGGCCAGCAATATTGGAATTGGTGGAGAGGTGGAATATTGCATTGGGTGACCAGCCCTCCCGTGTGATGCTGGGACCCAACTTAGTCTAGTTATTGTATATAAGTTGGAAATGTTGTCCTTTGTTTGAAATATGATGAATTTGACATCACTTTTATTGATTAGCTGATATGGAAAACACAGCAACCCTGTATATGTCGCGCACAAAATGATGTAAATAAAAAGTGTTTTCCTTGTTTATGAAGTTCAATTTAGAATTATTTGAAATTGTGGGGGTTGGTGCAAAATACTGCTGACCCACAAATGTATCGTTATGAGACATTCAAGTTTTAAAAATCCATGTCTCAAAAAAAGCAAGAAGGTCCCCATATTATTTGACCAACTTATCGACTGAATTTAAATATGTAGGGATGTATGCACTACATTGTGTTACGCTAATATAGAATGAAATAATGGAAAAATATTTCGACATTGTGTTCATGGATATTTTATTCACAATATTAGGATTTCATATATATTTTATATATATGTGTGTGTGTGTATATATATATGTGTATACATACAAATATATGTGTTTATATATGTATATACACACTTATTGTAATATATATTGTGATATATATATAGTGATATATATGTGTGTGTGTGTGTATATATATATATATATATATATATATATATATATATATATATAGTGATACACACACACAAATATATATATACATACACACAGAGATTGAAAGAAAAAGGTTCCTAAACAAATTAGAGGAAATCTGAAGAAAGAAACTAGAGAAATATGTCAAGTCAAGTCACTTTTATTTATATAGCACATTTAAAAAAACAAGCGACCACGTTCGGTCGCGCTGGACGCATGCAATTGCATGCTGGTGGGACAGACCCTTAACTTGCCTCTCACATACAGGCACACACAAACACACATTCATATAAATATATATATAAGTTACATTTAATTTTGTGCAGTGTGTGTTAAAGCAATACAAGGGAAGCTGCACAATACAATGCAAGGGAAACTACGCAAAGGTGGCGGCTGGGGAGGAAAGATGGGAGGGAAATGGGGGAACGGGGAAAACATTTACAATAAAATTAACTGAAATATGTGAGGTGATAGATGCGCTATATCAAACACTAAGGTACACAAAAATGCTGGAGAAACTCAGCGGGTGCAGCAGCATCTATGGAGCGAAGGAAATAGGTAACGTTTCGGGCCGAAACCCTTCTTCAGACCTGAAGAAGGGCCGAAACCCTTCTTCAGACCAGAAGAAGGGCCGAAACCCTTCTTCAGACCTGAAGAAGGGTCTGAAGAAGGGTTTCGGCCCGAAACGTTACCTATTTCCTTCGCTCCATAGATGCTGCTGCACCCGCTGAGTTTCTCCAGCATTTTTGTGTACCTTCGATTTTCCAGCATCTGCAGTTCCTTCTTTAACACTATATCAAACACTGTTTGATATATCAAACACTGTTCCCTACAACACTAATTACACTGGTTACACCAAAGATACTAGAGGAGCTCCGCTCCGCTCCGCTATATAATCTTTGGATCAAAGCAGCAGGAGGCAAACCGGAAGTCGCGTTTTGCATTAGAAAATGGCGGACGTGACGTTCCATTGCGTACTACATGTCAGTCCATTGGATTTCGGAGGAGTGGTCTATCTTGCTCCTCTAGTATCTTTGCTTTCCAGTACGGCCAGCCTGCAGTTCCACTTAACGCCGGCAGAGGTCGCTGGTGTCCAAACCAGCCAAATTGGTATGCAGTTCCACAAGACAGCAACAGAGGAGGTTGGTGCTCTTACCACCGTCGCTGGGGAGCTGCAGCCAGGAGATGTGTGCCACCCTGTTTATTCCCGGGAAACGAAAGGGCCGGTCGTCAGTGATTCCTTCGGCGGCCGGCAAAATTCATCGCGTCTTCGCTTGGGATCGCCGCACGGGAGGTCGATTCCTCGTGGACACTGGTGCGGAAGTGAGCGTTCTGCCCCCCTCCATAACTGACATCCGTGCGGGCAAACGAGGGCCCCTCCTCACCGCGGCGAACGGGAGTGCTATTCACACCTACGGGTTTCACACCATCTCCCTCAACTTTGGCCGCAGCTCCTTTTCATGGAAGTTCGTCATTGCTGACGTTTCCCAGCCGCTGCTGGGCGCTGACTTCCTTCGAGCTCATTCATTGCTCGTGGATGTCAAGCGGCGGCGCCTGATACACTCTGTCACGCTGGAGCCGGTCTTCCTCCGTATTGGCGATCCTGTATCACGCCCTGATGGCCCCCTGTCGTCCGTGGATGCGACTTTCGCGCGCATCATGGCAGATTTTCCTGACATCCTTGAACCCCACTTCCGCTCCTCCACCCCCAAGCACGGGGTGGAGCACCATATCCTTACTACCGGCCCGCCTGTGCACGCCCGGGCGCGTCGTCTTGCGCCAGACAAGCTTCGTCTTGCTCGGAAGGAGTTCCGCCTGATGGAGATGGGCATCGTGTGTCCCTCCGATAGCCCATGGGCGTCACCGCTCCACATGGTCCCCAAGGCAGACGGGGGCTGGCGCCCGTGTGGGGATTACCGTCGCCTGAATGATGCGACCGTCGCGGACAGGTACCCAGTCCCGCACATTCAGGACTTCAATGCCCATCTGGCCTGAGCATCCATATTCTCCAAGGTGGACCTCGTACGGGGATACAATCAAATTCCTGTTCATCCCGATGATATTCCGAAGACGGCCATTATTACACCATTTGGTCTATTCAAATTTGTAAGGATGCCGTTTGGGTTAAAGAACGCTGCGCAGGCCTTTCAGCGGCTTATGGACTGTGTGTGCCGCGGCCTGGACTTCATCTTCGTGTATTTAGATGACATACTCGTGGCCAGTCGCTCGCTGCAGGAGCACTGCACCCACCTCCGTCAGCTGTGTCAGCGCATCAGCGATTACGGTTTGGCCATCAACGCGTCCAAATGCCGTTTCGGGGTGACGTCTATCGACTTCCTCGGCCACCGCGTGACTCTAAAAGGGGTGGTGCCCCTGCCGGTCAGGGTGGACGCTATCCGCAGGTTCCCCCGTCCGACCACAGTTAGGGGCCTACAAGAATTCGTGGGGATGGTCACCTTCTATCACCGCTTCCTGCCGGCAGCGGCCGCAGTCATGCGTCCGCTTTTCCACCTGATTGCTGGTCATCGCAGGGAGGTTGAGTGGTCCGCGGAAGCATCAGCGGCTTTTGAAAGGGCTAAGCAGGCACTGGCTGAAGCCACGATGCTCGTCCACCCACGGGGGAACGGCCCGACCGCCTTGACGGTAGACGCTTCTGAGGTTGCGGTTGGGGCAGTGTTGGAGCAGCTCATTGATGGATGCTGGCGGCCACTCGCTTTCTTTAGCAGGCATCTTAGTGGTGCTCAACGCCGTTACAGTGCCTTTGACCGTGAGCTCCTTGCCCTATATCTCGCCGTACGCCATTTCTGCTACTTCCTGGAGGGGAGGCCGTTTACTGTGTTTACGGACCACAAGCCGCTAACCTTCGCGTTCGCCAAGGTTTCAGACCCGTGGTCTGCCCGGCAGCAGAGGCAGTTGGCGTATGTGTCCGAATACACAACCTCCATCCGGTTCGTTGAGGGCAAATTCAACAGAGTGGCCGATGCCTTATCGAGACCTGCAGTCCACGCGGTTCTCCAAGTCGCTGAGGGGATCAATTATTCCGCCCTAGCAGCCGCTCAGTTGGTCGACAAGGAGATGTCCGCTTATCGTACGGCAGTTTCGGGCCTGCAGTTGGAGGACGTTGTCTGTGGTCCTGGGGGTGCAACGCTGCTGTGTGATGTCTCCTCTGGAGTTCCGCGACCCATTGTCCCCATCGCCTGGCGGCGCAGGGTGTTTGAGGTGCTCCATGGGCTTGCGCATCCCTCCATCCGGGCGACAACGGCCCTGGTGGCCTTCCGTTTCATGTGGCATGGGCTGCGGAAGGAGGTTGGACACTGGGCGCGCACCTGCATCCCGTGCCAGACCGCCAAGGTGCAACGACATGTGCGCGCGCCGTTGCAGGAGTTCCCCATTCCAAGGCAGCGTTTCGACCACATTCACGTGGACATCGTGGGGCCGCTGCCATCGTCCCAGGGCATGACATACCTATTCACCGTTGTGGACCGCTTCACGCGGTGGCCTGAAGCCATTCCGCTACCAAATTCTGCAACGACTACTTGCGCTCGAGACTTGGTGGCGCACTGGATCGCCAGGTTCGGAGTGCCACTGGATATAACTTCCGACCGGGGGCCTCAGTTCACGTCGGAGCTGTGGGCGACTATGGCACGTCTCCTGGGTGTTCGTCTGCACCACACGACGGCGTACCACCCGCAGGCGAACGGCTTGGTGGAGCGGTTTCACCGTCAACTTAAGGATGCCCTGAAGGCACGGCTCAATGATCCGGACTGGGTGGACGCTCTGCCGTGGGTTTTGCTGGGGATCCGCACCGCACCCAAAGAGGACTTGGCCTCCTCCTCCGCCGAGTTGGTATATGGGTCTCCCTTGACGGTGCCCGGGGAGTTCATCCCGTCAGCACGTGGTCAGGTGGAGCAGCCTTCGGACGCTCTGCAACGTCTTCGGCAGACGGTGGGCAAGTTGGCGCCGGTGCCAATGTCTCGTTATGGGTCTTTCAGTCCCCACGTTCCGCCTGCCCTGGTGGACTGCCAGTTTGTTTTTCTGCGCAGGGATGCGCATCGGACACCTCTCCAGCGGCCGTACGAGGGTCCCTTTCGGGTCCTGGAACATGGCTCATCCTCTTTCGTCCTGGACATGGACATTGGCATGAGACTGTTTCAGTTGCACGGCTGAAGCCAGCACATATTGATATTGATCAGCCGGTGTTGGTAGCGCAGCCCCGTAAGCGAGGGCGGCCTCTGTCTAGGGTACCTCCTTCTCTGGTTACTCGGTCCCATGCACCTGTTGGTCAGTTGCCTGTTCCGGGGCAGGGCATGGTGTGTACCCGCGCTGGCCGCCGTGTACGCCCTCCTGTCCGTTTCGTGTCTCGGGTACTTGTGGGGGGTCATGTGGCGGTCCCTGGGGGGTAGGCCACTCCTTGGATCATCCCCCTCGCCGGGTGAAGGACAGGGGACTGGTCTGCCACGGGGTTTCCAGACGACCCTGGATTTAGTGCTCTCGAGGTGTGTGGTGTACTCTCGCTGTAAGGATTAAAGTCTACTAATTGAACCTGCTTGGCGTCTGGCCTTTTACTGACCTCGTCGAGGCCGCTACAATATCGCCAGAAGCGCACGCATCCTAAGGAAGCAGAAAAAAATCCAGTCAACCTGGACAACAAACTGTAAGGTGTTCATAAAGCTAAAGAGGAGGCTAAAGTGCTGACCATAAGATACATCGAGGAGCTGGACAAGTACCAGTGACTCCAGAACAGTGACTGTGTCTATCAGTGGGATTGACTTGAACTATTATGACCATGGACTCTTGTGAAGAGTTTGACTGTTTAAACTTGATAACAGCTGGAAATGAAATGGACAATGATGACTGTGATGGTTGGAACTTTAAATCATTTAAATTCACTGATCATAATATGCATGATTTTGAACAAGATATTGACCCTGAAAATAATTTTCTTAACAATATAAACAATAACTGCTGTTATTACTCTGAAGATCAATTCAACATGAACATAAAATCAGATCATGGAATGTCAATAATTCATTTCAATAGCAGAGGTTTATATGCAAATTTTCACAACATCAAGGATTACTTAAGTCATCTAAACAAACCATTCAATGTGATAGCCATATCTGAGACCTGGCTTAGTACTGAAAAGGGTGTGGATTTTGAGTTAAATGGATATGAACTGAATTACATAAATAGGAAAAATAAAAAAGGAGGAGGGGTGGCTTTGTATGTAGATAAAAGATTAAATTATAAAATAGTGGAAAATATGACAACTAATATTTGATGATGTGATGGAGATTATTACTGTAGTAATCTACCTGGAAAAAAAGAAAAAATGTAATTGTAAGTTGTGTATACAGAGCACCTGGTTCCAATATTGAAATATTTAAGAATAGTATGGAAAGATTGTTTGCCAAGAAAGATCACAGTTGTGTTCATTTGTGGGGATTTTAATTTAGATCTCTTAAATCCGTAGAATAACATCTCATTGTGCAACTCTAATAGACAACATATTTACAAACAGTATGGACAACAGCATAAAGAGTGGGTTACTACTAAATGACATCAGTGACCATCTGCCGGTTTTTGTAATGTTTGTTTATGATTATGTTAAGTGTAAGGATGTTAATAAGATTAGATACAGGAGAGTAAGAACAGAAGAATCTATAAATAAATTTAGAAATGTATTACTGACCCAAAATTGGAAACAGATGTTTAAAGAGACTGATACCAACAAAGTGTATGAAACATTCCTGATAATATTTAAATCATTATATGATGAACACTGTCCTTTGAAACAACACAACAAGAAGCAAAAATATATAGGTAGGCCATGGATGACAAAAGGACTACAAAATGCATGCAAAAAAAAGAATATATTGTATAAAGAATTCATAACATTCAGAACTATAGAAGCAGAAAGTAAATACAAAAGATATAAAAACAAATTGACTAGTATTATGAGGACATGTAAGTAAGATTATTATAATAAAATATTAAACAATAATAAAAATAATATTAAGGGCATATGGAATGTGTTAAATAATATTATCAGGAATGGATCAATGAATATAAACTACCCTCATTATTTTGAAGACAATGATACAACTGTAAGCGATATGAATGATGTGGTTAATGGGTTTAACACATTTTTTGTAAGTGTGGGACCAAAACTGGCAGAAGAAATCGATAATCCACAGTCAGAAGAAGGAGAGGGGAAGGTTGTGGATTTGTTAGACAGCAACCCAAACTCAATGTTTTTGAAAGCAGCTGATGAAAAGGAGATTATTGACATTGTTAGTAATTGTAAGAATAAAAGGTCTACAGACTGGAATGACATTGATATGGCTTTGTCTCTTCCCTTCGTTGTGTCCCGGCGCTTCTTGGATCCCATCGTTGCCTGCCTGGTACCTGTTGCTGGCTTGGATGAGGGACTCCGGCCTCGCCCCCCCTGCTCTCCTCGGCTCCGCCAGCGCGGGGTGAATCTCTGGAACCTGAGGACGCTGCTCCGGGCTCCCCGATCCGCCGATCCACAGGGCCCATCCCCTTCCAGGATTGGCCTGGTGAACGCCAGATCGCTGGCAAATAAAACTTTTATCCTGAGGGATTTCTTCTGCTCCCGTGGCCTGGATTTCCTCTGTGTGACAGAGACCTGGATCGGTCCTGGTGAGTGCAGCGCTCTTGTCGAACTTTTACCGGCTGGCTGTTCTTATTTTAACTCGCCGCGGATGTCGGGCCGTGGAGGAGGGACAGCGGCTGTTTATAAAAATAACTTTAAATGCCAGCAGTGCGCTGTATCATCCTCATTCTCCAGCTTCGAAGTTACTTTATTTGAGGTGGGTCGCTCTGACCCGGTGCTATGCGCTGTCATCTACCGACCCCCCAAATACAATAAGGACTTTGTGAATGACTTCTCTGATTTTCTGGCTGGGATTATGCCCAACTATGATCGTGTCCTTATGGTTGGGGATTTTAACATACATGTGTGCTGTCCTGATAAGCCGTTGGTGAAGGACATTTTAAGCCTTATTGACTCTTTTAATTTGGTGCAGTGTGTGTTTGGTCCCACACACGAACATGGACATACACTAGACCTTGTTCTCTCTCATGGCTTGTCTGTGCTTAATTTAGAGATCTGTGACAGTGTGGTTTCTGACCATATGCCTGTATTATTTGATGTTGGTTTCTCCTGTGCTGCAGTTAAATCTGGCACTCCTGTTCGGCGCTGTCGGACTTTTAACCCTTTTGCTGCCAGTCAGTTCTCTGCTGCTTTCGACCAGCTCTGTGCCCCGTCTGATTCCACTTCTCTTGATACGGAGGAGCTCAGTTCTTGGTTTCACTCTTCCTGCAGAACTATACTGGACTCTGTGGCTCCATTAAAAACCTTGCAGCCTAGAGCTAAACCCGAGCCCTGGTTCAGTGACGTAACTCGTACAGCTAGACGGGAGTGCCGCAAAGCTGAACGCAAGTGGAAGGACAAGCTGCAGGTTTCATTTCAAATCCTAAAGGACTGCTGGCGTCATTACCAGAACACTGTTAAAGAGGCCAAAAGAGTATACCTGTCAAACATTATTGTGTTTAATCGTCACAACCTACGTGTGTTATTTAAACCATTGACTCTGTTCTTAATGCCCCACAGCCTGTCTGTTTGGAAGCATCCTCCGAAATGTGCAATGACTTCCTGCACTTTTTCATTGATAAGGTTGTTACCATAAGGGCTCTCATTTCAGCTCCTGCCTCTGACCCCTCTGATTCTGTCCCATGCTTGGTGGTATTTGATAAGTTTGTGCCTGTGACATTGTCGCTTTTAGAGGATGTGGTTAGCCATATTAAGCCATCAGGTTCCCCTTGTGATGCTGTCCCTCCTCATCTTTTTAAAGAGGTTTTCCCCAGTATAGGGCAGTCGGTTCTTGCCATTATTAGCAGCAGTCTGTGTTCTGGAGTTGTCCCCGTAAGTTTTAAACATGCAGTAGTGCAACCCATGCTTAAGAAACCTGGCCTGGATCAAACTGTATTGGCTAATTTTAGGCCCATCTCCAAGTTGCCTTTTATCTCTAAAATCTTGGAGAAAGTTGTTTATGCCCAGTTAAAATTTTTCTTGGACGAGCATAATATTCGGGAGGTTTTCCAGTCTGGGTTTAAAACTATGCACAGCACAGAGTCAGCATTGCTAAGGGTCTTTAATGACATCCTCCTAGCTAATGATTCTGGTGATTATGTGATTCTTGTCCTGCTGCACCTATCTGCTGCCTTTGATACAGTGGATCATGATATTTTAGTAGGTACACAAAAATGCTGGAGAAACTCAGCGGGTGCAGCAGCATCTATGGAGCGAAGGAAATAGGTAACGTTTCGGGCCGAAACCCTTTTAGTAACTCGGTTATGGCACCTAGTGGGCATTTGTGGTAGTGCCCTGGAATGGTTCAGATCTTATCTGGCAGACAGAACTATGTGTGTAAGCCTTGCTGGTTTTGAATCCTCCTCCGCTCCTCTGTCATATGGGGTTCCACAGGGCTCAATTTTAGGGCCCCTGCTTTTCTCACTGTACTTACTTCCTCTGGGTTCCATTCTTAGAAAGCATGGCATCTCTTTTCATTGTTATGCTGATGATATTCAGATATATGTGCCGCTGAAGAAGAAAGATGCTTTCTCAGTCAAACCTATGTTTGTCTGTTATGTCTTGATGACATTAAATCCTAGATGGCCCTAAACTTTTTAAATTTTAATGAAAAGAAAACAGAAGTGATAGTGTTTGGTCCCAATGGCCCCCGTGAACCTCCCCCTGTTGACGTGGGTCCCTTGGCACTGTATGTGAAGCCAACAGTTTTGAACTTGGGTTTTAAGATGGACAGTGATTATAAATTCGATCGTCAAATAGGCACGGTAGTTAAGTCCAGCTTCTTTCATTTAAGGCAGCTGGCAAAGGTGAAGCCCATTCTTGAACGACAGCATTTTCAAACAGTAATCCATGCCTTCATCACGTCTCGGCTGGATTACTGTAACGCACTTTATTTTGGAGTTAGCCAATCATCCCTTGCACGTCTCCAGTTGGTTCAGAATGCTGCTGTTCGCCTTTTAACTGGAACACGTAAGAGAGAGCACATAACGCCTATTCTGGCCTCCCTCCACTGGCTGCCTGTGTACTTTAGAGTTCATTTTAAGATTCTTTTATTTGTTTTTAAATCTTTAAATGGTCTCGCCCCGCCTTACCTCTCTGAGCTGCTTCATCCCTACGCTCCTGCTCGGTGCCTCAGGTCAGCTGATCAGCTGCTCCTGGAGCTACCGAGGTCTAAGCGGAAGCTCAGAGGGGATAGAGCCTTCTCTGTTGCTGCTCCGACATTATGGAACACTCTACCTTTGCACATTAGACAGGCCCCTTCACTGTCCATTTTCAAAACTAGTCTTAAAACCCTTTTCTATTCCTTGGCTTTTGACCCTGCATGAGACTTTGCTCCTGTTTTAGTGTTTCTATTGTTTTTTTAAATTGTTTTTACTGTCTTTTAATGTTTTTATTGTTTTGTTTTATGTTTATGATTAGTCATGTACAGCACTTTGTTGCAACAGTGGTTGTTTTTAAAGTGCTCTATAAATAAAGTTCAGTTCAGTTCAGTACAATCATGCTAAATGGGATGGAGTCCGAACAAATCTGGAGGCTCAAAACTTGGTATGCACGAGTTTACTGGTTTTGATTTGGCCTCTTTGGCCTGAAATGTTAACTCTTCTCACAGATGTTCACTGACCTGCTGAGTGTTTCCTGCATTTTCTTTGAGTTTCTTGAGTTATCAGAAAGTCAACAGCTGCAAGTTCCTGGATCAGGAATCTTCATATTTCCGAAGATCTGCCTGAGCTTGGTACATTGATGTAATCACAAGGCAAGCTCATCAACAACTGTACTTCCTTGGAAGATTGAGGAGATTTGTTGTCAACAAATACGTCAAAAAGATGTTTTGGAGGAGCTGCCTCAAAAAGATAGTCACTATCATCAAAGACCCACACCTCCCTGGCCATGTTCTTATTTCACTCCTACCATCAGGAAAGTGGTACAGGAGCCTGAAAACCAGGTCAAGACTAGCAGCAACCATCGCACTATATATCACAAACCTTGGCAACTTTAAACCAGTCCTGCAATGGACCCGAACTTTACTTCAGCGCTGGTCTTGTCCAGAGACGCCGGGAGTATGATGCGGCTAAGAAGAAGCTACGCGACCGTGACATTAAATACGCATTGATCTTTCCCTGCACACTGAGAGTTGTCCACGCTGGCAAGACACAGTTCTTTCGCACTCCTGATGAAGTTGAGACATTTTTTGGTGAGCTCTCCTCCATTAACTCCTCCATGGACTCTGATATAACAGCCTAATGTTGATATAATAGTGTTAGCACAATAATGTTGTTTGCCTATGAACTTTGTGTTTAGCTGGTTTTTGGTTGTATTTTTCTTGATTTTGATAAAATGATGCCGGCGGCTCCTCTTGTAATTATATAACCGCTGGACCAGCATTGATTTTTCTGTCTTATTTGCAAAGTTGTAGCTGGGATGAGAGTTGTTATGATTGATGCTGCTTTACTACTGTTGCCGTAAAAAGTGTCGCAATTGCCGTAAAACGTCGTAAAACTAAGAGTTGTTATTTTGGGCTTCATACTGCCCCATTAATTTAAACATAAATAGTCCAGGACCTCATACTTTGATCTATTTGCATAAATATGAGCTATGCAGACTGAGGTGTGTATGCTCGCTTTTTTCTTCTTTTTCTCTCTCTCTCTCTCAATGACACAGCCTGATCTTGTGTGCTTTGTCTGTCCTGTCTTTTGTGTGTGTGTGTCTGTGTCAATCTGTGTATGTGGCTCTCTCGTCCCCTTTCTCATGCTATTTCCCTGCCTCACTCCCCCGACCTTATCTACACCCAATTGATCCACAATTGATACAGCTAAAGGTCTAAAAATCATCCATTTGACCATTAGGAGTCTTCTTCCAAAGATAGATTTAATTAGAGTTTGGATTGCACAGAATAAACCTGACATAATAACATTTTCAGAAACATGGTTACATAATGAAATTTGTGACAATGATATTCATATTGATAATTTTGTATTATATAGAGCAGATAGGCCTACGAGAGCTGGAGGTGTGGCTTGTTATGTGTCAACTTGCTTTATATCTGAACCTGCTGTCCCTAAAGCAACCTCATTCCTTTTTGAAAGCCTTTTTATTAGGTTAAAACTTCATGAGAATAAACATCTAATTATCGGCACTATCTATCGATCCCCCCCTGTTCATCCTGACTCAACTAAGTCCCTAATTTCCACTCTCACCTCTATTGAACACCCATGTGAATTAGTGCTTCTTGGTGACTTCAATAAAAACTGGCTCGATCGCTCCTCTTCTAACGATAAACACTTGCTTAAAAGTATAAACCTGACCCAGTTAATCAACGAACCTACCAGAGTTCATGGCAATTCTACATCACTATTAGATTGGATTCTTGTTACCCATCCTGACCGAATCTTAACATCCGGTGTTTTGTCAGATTGCTTTAGCGATCATTCTGCTATTTTCTGTGTGTGGAAGATTAAACCTTCCCGTCTCCCTCCTAAACATATTCGTGTTAGACAATGTAGAAAATTTAATTATGATAATTATAAACTGGGACAGGTTTCAACTTATACCAACTGTCGAGGATGCCTGGAATTATTTATACACTGAAGTCACAAGAGTTATCGATAAGCATGCCCCCTGGAGAGAAATAAAAGTTAAGGGAAAACATTTACCATGGATTAGTGCTGATTTGATCAACCTTTTTAATGAGCGGGATAAAGTCTGGAAGACTTTCAGGGAAACAAAGGACCCTGCTGATTGGGAAAAATATAGGTCCTTAAGAAAACACGTAATGCTAAATCAAGTCATTTTAAAAAACATCTTTCTGAAGACATGCATAATCCAAAAATGTTTTGGAAAAGACTAAACAATGTTCTTAATAAATCAACTCAAAATATCAGCACTCAGATTCGGGTCAACAATGACATCATTCAGGACCCTGCTGTTATATCCAATGCTTTCAACCAGCACTTCTCCACTGTATGTAGCTCTACTGTATTTGATTCATCTATTATATGTGACTTTCCAGCTACCTCTACATGTAGAAGCTCTTTTTCTTTTCAAAAAATTAAACCTGTTGACGTTCAACATGTTATTAATGAATTAAAGGATGATTGTGGATCTGGACCAGCTGGTATTGAGACAAAATTCATTAAGTTAGGAGCTAATATTTTAATGTACCCACTATGCGACCTGTTTAATTTGTCCTTCTCAACTTGTACCCTCCCTTCCGCATGGAAGTGTGCCAATGTTACTCCACTGCATAAGGGAGGCGACCCACAAGATATTAACAATCACTGCCCCATCTCAATTATCAACTCGGTGGCTAAAATCCTCGAGAAACTAGTGTTCAACCAGCTATCACATTATGTCTCAACTTTCAATATTCTATCTCCATGCCAATCTGGGTTCAGACCTAAACACTCCACAACTACAGCTCTGTTAAAACTTACCAGCGATGTGTTCACTGCTTCCGAGGATGGTAAACTCACCGGTGCCATCTTTCTTGATCTAACCAAGGCCTTTGATGTTGTTGACCACTACCTACTGCTTGATAAACTTTACTCTATTGGTCTTTCTCAAAACAATCTACTGTGGTTTAACTCATACCTTCATAACAGACGCCAATGTGTCACCTTTAATGGAAGTCAATCCAATTCCTTAATTGTTGAGAAGGGGGTCCCGCAAGGTTCGTCCTTGGGACCACTCCTTTTCTCTATTTTCATAAACGATGTCCCTAATATCTGTTCTGACTGTGAAATACAACTATATGCCGATGATGCGGTGCTATATACATCTAGTACTATCAAGTCTGAAATTGAAAGAACCCTTCAATCAGATCTTATTTCTGTTCAGAAATGGCTATTATTTAACAAATTAATTTTAAATAAAAATAAACCATGCAGTATGTTATTTTGTACCAGACAAGGCAGGCCTTGGTAATTTTGTAGATCTGACTATATCATTTAATGAAGGATCACCATTAGAACAAGTATTGAACTTCAAATATCTTGGTGTTTGGCTCGACCCAATGCTTTCATTTACGCAGCATAGTGAGACGATTACTAAAAAACTTAGCTGTAATCTAGCTATTCTTTACCGCCATATAAATTGTTTCACCTTTCAGATGAGAAAAAGAATTGTCTCTCAACTACTACTACCAACACTGGATAATGCTGATATTGTCTATCAGAATACATTTGATATACATCTTAGATAGATAGATAGATATTTATTTGTTGTCATTTGAACCTAAAGGCTCTGTCTTACCTGTTTGCGGTCATCGGCGGTGAAGCGCGGCGTCGCCGGTAGCGAGGACCGCGCGGCAACGGCGAGAGCGTCGAGCCTATCCACCGGAGCGCCGCACGGATGTTGCGCGGGGGCCGAGTTAATTTAAACACGGCGGGTCCCACGTGCTTGCGGTAAGTAAAAAAAGGGCGGGCCGACTGCGATGACGTCGGCCCGCCGCACGTGACTCACCCGCGGCGGCTATGGCGGCTGCCGTCCAGATCGCGGCGCTGCAGCGGTGGCTGTGCCTGCGGCCGTGCAGCACACGTGCGTCACTGGCGGCGGCACGTGCCTCACTGGCGGAGGCTGTGGCAGAGGAGGCTTGACGCACGGCGCTCGAGCCAGACTGGCGGCGGCCCGTGCGAGCGGCCGTGCACACTCGCGCATCACTGGTGGAGGTTGTGCGGTAAGTATTTCGTTTTGGACAGTGTAGAATTTATTTTAGCACCGCGCGGTGTTGGGAACACCGACGCACGGCCCGGGAATTGTACTTTCTCACGAGTGCGCGGTCTATGGCGGCAGATTACTCCCGTTTCGCCGCCATAGACCGCAGACCCGTGAGACAGGCCTTTAAGTTCAAACGAAATTCTGTTTCTGCAGTCATACAAACAAGTAAAAAGAACCAAGACACAACACAATTTACACAAACATCCATCACAGTGAATCTCCTCCTCACTGTGATGGAAGGCAAAGTCTTATCTCTCCCCTGCACTCCACATTCTCCTCCCGATGTCAAAGTCAAAGCCCTTAATGTAGTTTATTAATAGTCTTTGCAGATTTATTTTAAGGTGTCCATATATAACTCACTACTGTTCTATGTACGAAACTTTAAACTGGTTATCCCCCCACGCTCGAAGATGCTACCACTGGTTCCAGTTCATCTTTAAATGCATCCACCTCAATTACCCTTCTTATTTAAAACAAGACCTATTACCATACACACCCTCATATTCACTAAGACATATTCAGCAACCCTTCTTTTTCATTCCAAGAACTAACAAAGAAATTGGGAGACGTGCATTTAAATTCAAAGCTCCTTCTGACTGGAACGCTCTGCCTAGTACCATAAGAACTATTAGCTCATTTCGTCTATTTAAAAATACACTTTTACCCTTCCTTATAAAACCATGTACCTGTTTCTAGTATTAGAGTCTTCGAGCTCCTTTATCTAGCTTGCTCTGAGTGTGATCATTTGGCATAACTATTGTATATGCATGGCCATTACACTTATGTATTATTGTATTGCATAGTGTAACAAGGTCTTATATTGTATTATGTCACAATATCATGAAATAATATATTATGTAATAATGTTGATAGTATGTATTAACATACGATGTATGATAGGTGGTATATGGTATTATGCACTAACATTATGCTGTAACACATAACTATTGCTATTATTGGATATGTAAAGCTAATTAACAATTGTTATAAACTATAACAAGTGGGGATGGAGGGGTTTTGGGATTGGTATGTGGGTAGGTGGGTCAATGAGAGCCTCTATGTATGTTATGTCTTGTGCTGTATGTTCTATGTTGGACCCCCTCGAAAACGAGATGACTGTCCATCTCAAGGGGTTATCCATGAATAAACTTGTTTCAAACTTGTTTCATTCGATGCCAGATCCATGCTCTTAACAATTGCTTCTTTGCCTACCTGGGCTCCACTAAGGATCACAAGCTTGCATGTCTCCAGACCAGTCCCTCCATTGACAATCCTCGACTCGACCGCCCGCAGCGCCACCATTGGACCGTGCCACCTGCCCTACCACCATGGGGCTAAGACATGGGATGCCATTGCTGCCAAGAGGAGCAGCACCCACATCCACCACCGCTACATTGATGACTGGATTGGTGCTACCATCCTGCACTCATCAAGATTCACTTGGACTATCTCCTACATCTCCCTACCTTTTCTTAATCTCACCGTCTCCATCACAGGAGACAGACTATCAACTGACATTTATTATAAACCCAATGACTCCCACAGCTATCTAGACTACATGTCTTACCACCCTGCTTCCTGTAAAGAATCTATCCCCCACTCCCAATTCCTCCATCTACGCCGCATCTGCACACAAGATGAGGTGTTCCATACCAGGACATCCGAGATGTCCCCATTGATTAGAGGATCTCCTCGGTATCCCGCAGCTCCGCTCTTACTCCCCTTCCCTCCAGTTGTGACAGGGACAGAGTCCCCCTAGTCGTCCAATACAGCAGATAATCCTCCGACATTTTCGCCACCTCCAACAGGATCCCACCACTAGCCACATCTTCCCATCTCCACCCCTTTCCGCAGAGACCGTTCCTCTGTAACTCCCTGGTCAACTCATCCCTTCCCAAACTTCCTCCTCTCCAGGTACTTTCCCCTACAACTGCAGGAGATGCAACACCTGAGCAGGAGATGAACTTATACTTCCCTCCTCTACTCCATCCAAGGACCCCAACAGCCTTTACAGGTGAGGCAGAGGTTCACTTGCACCACCTGCAACCACATTTACTGTATCTGCTGTTCTAGTTGTATCTGTAATGTGCACAGTTATCCTAGCGTATGTCCCTGGACCTGATAACGCACTTGCAGCGGAGCGCATTACTGACTGTTTCAACAGAGCTGTCAATCAGAGCAGCGATCAGCCTGTCTTCCTGCTCGGGGATTTTAACAGATGCGATGTCACCACACTGCTTCCAAACTTGGAGCAGTATGTCACCACACCTACCAGACTTGACAGAACGCTGGATCTGTGTTTCGGTAACATAGTCTCAAAGCCCCGCCCACCACTCGGTCGCTCCGACCACAATGTCATTCTGCTGCTTCCAAAATACAGACAAAAACTAAAAACAGAAGATATACAAATAAAAACTATTCAAGTCTGGAACGATGACTCTGTCGATGCATTAAGGGGCTGCATGGAGATCACTGACTGGGAAATATTTTTCCAAAGTTGTGAGGGAGACCTAAATCTGCTGACAGACTCTATCTCCTCCTATTTGTCATTCTGTGTGGACGCTGTTATACCAACAAAACAGGTCAAGCTGTACCCTAATAACAAGCCTTGGGTTACCAACGACCTGAAGCAGTGTCTTAACAACAAAAAAGTGGCATTCCTACAGGGATACAAACACAGAGTAAAACAGTATAATAGTGAGTTGAGAAGGATGATCAGGCTGGCCAAACCCCACTGCAAAAACAAAGTGGAGGAAAAATTCACCACTGGCAATGCAAGGGAAGCATGGCAGGGACTTAACACCATGATGGGCAGAGCCCAGAAACCGGCCCTGATCCAATGCTCTGACCCCGCCACCTTTGCTGAGCAACTCAACATCTATTACAGCAGGTTTGACAGGACACACCCCCAGAATGACTGGACCCTCACCAGCAGTTCATCAATCACAGTGGATAAAAGGAAGGTTACATCTATACTGGGCCGCATCAATCCTCACAAAGCTTCTGGCCCGGACAGGCTCAGGGGCAAGGTGCTGAGGGAATGCTCTGTTCAGCTGGGTGATGTCATCACTCAGCTATTCCAGCATCTCCTTGACTCCAGCTGTGTCCCACGGATGTGGAAGGAGTCCACACTTATACCGGTGCCGAAGAAATCTAACGCCAGGGAGATGAAGGACTTCAGACCGGTGGCACTCACATCCATTCTTTCCAAGTGTATGGAGAGGGTGGTAAGTGATCACCTCATTGCTATGGTGGTAGACAGGCTTGACCCACTCCAGTTTGCCTAAAAGGCAAGGCGTGGGGTGGAGGATGCCTGTTTGACTCTCCTGGACGCAGTTAGCAGACAGCTGGACTCCCCACACCCTCACACACGGATTTTATTTATGGACTTTTCTTCCGCTTTTAACACAGTCAACACGGTCACCCTCTGCAACCGCCTTCTGGATCTACAAGTCAACCCATCACTTATCCTGTGGATAAATTACTTCCTGCAGGACCGGCCTCAGCATGTGGTGGTAAATGGTTTTAAATCCAAGAACATGATTTTAAACACTGGTGTCCCCCAGGGTTGTGTTTTATCACCGATTTTATTTTCCATCTACACAAACAACATAACAAACAATAACAGTGACATTTCTCTTTTTAATATGCAGACGATATGGCCCTGGTGGCCCACATCAAGGATCACACTTCTCTGGCTGCCTACTATCAGCAGGTCAACACCCTGATGCTGTGGATCAAAGAGAGCTCTCTGGAGCTTAACATCTCCAAGACCAGCGAGCTGTGTTGTGGGGGGAGGCGAACATCTTCCCCCCAACCTCTCTTTGAACCTCTGAGGCTGAATGGGCAGACAGTTGAGCAGGTAGAGGCCTTTAGATACCTGGGCACAGAGATTGACACCCGCCTGTCCTTCTCCCAGCACATAGACTCTGTGTACAAGAAGGCACAGTAACGCCTGTTCCTGCTGAGGAAACTCAGGAGCTTTGATGTCAAACAGGAAATTTTAGCAGCTGTCTATAAATCACTTATATAATCTGTACTCACCTTTAACATCACATCCTGGTTCACCCTCACCTCTGTCAAAGACAAATCAAAGCTTTTCCAGATCATCAATCAAGCAAGCAAAATAACTGGCAAAATTCAAAATCAATTATCAGTACTTCACACCCAGGCAGTTAGAAGGAAAGCCAACCTCATTACACAGGATCCCACCCACCCCCTGCACAAGTCCTTCCAACTTCTGCCATCAGGCCGCCGATATAAAGTCCCCCTATCTAAGAAAAACATCCACAAAAACTCATTCATACCCTTTGCCATAAACAGCTTAAATAAAAAATGAACAATGGACAAATTAACCCTGACGCACCGTCACTTTACATGTATCCACAACTTTCATCTTGTCTATTCTTAGTTTTTAATCTTTATACTTGCTTTTAAGATCTATACACACGGTGTGTGCTCGCAGAAATCTGTGTTGTATGACTGCTTATCAGTACATTGTCCTGTTTGTATGTTGAGCCACGTCAAAGAAGATTTTCTGTTACGACAGACAATAAAGTTTTCTGAATCTGAATCTGAATCTGAATCTGAATCTGAAAGTTAAGGGGGTCATTCATACATGAGCACATTCACATTTTCTGCAAGTCCATCCAGGTGTGGACCCTTATATATCAGCGAGACCGAGCGCAGGACTCCCGCTTTTGCATTATTATGGCTACCTAGTATTATGGTTATAAATGTATTCCATTTTTTTATTCATGTTTTATCTGTGTGTGTGAGTCAAGCCTGTTACGCTGCTAGCTGCAAGAATGTCATCGTTCTGTTACCGGTACATACGACAATTAAACACTCTTGACTCTCCAAGGATTACTGTGGGGCGTCAGCAGAAATGTAACCCACCACATTCTACAATGTCATGACTTAGTAGATTCCTCATTCTTCTCTTCTTTTCAGTCAAGCCAGCGGATCAAGTCTGGTTCAATGAGGAGTGAAGGGCAGCTTCAGGTATGTCCAAAAATGATAACGTGCCAGCTCAGTGCATCTTCAATACCATGCATGATCCACAGTAAAAGCAGCACACGCAGATGGCATCCCTGGAGAGAAGGAACGGGCCCCGTCCAAGGAAGATGGCCGGAGGCCCACAACAGCCTAGGATGTGTCGGGAAGAGGCACCGCTCATAAGAACTAGAGCGTGGACCTTTAAAATGGTACTAAAATATGGCACCTCTTGCATACGGGTTCTGTAGACTATTTCTGTACACTTGCTAATCGAAGATCAGGGGAATGGCAATACTATACAGGACGCTTTGTGTGAAAAATAATTTCATTGTGTTAGCACTTCGCACATGTGACAATAAAAGTACCATTGATGCCGGGGAACAGCTGAGAGAGCTAGATATAACAAATACAATACCACAGGGCAACATCCCGAAGACCTATGCCCCTAGCTGTATCTCTGAGTAAGCTGCTCCAGTGGAGTAATAACACCAGACTCTACCCAGCAATGTGGAGGATTGCCCACCTAATGGTTGCCGGAACTGAGAGTGAACGCTGGCGTGACTAGCTGCCGCTGCTCTCTCTCCGAATTATGTATTATTGCTGTCCCTACTACTTCTTATTGCAATTTGAGCAGGGAATCTATCTGTCAACACACTTCAGCAACTTGTCTGCTGACTTTAATGGAATAACCTGCATATATTGACTGTTATTACCTTCTTCTTTTTGTTGTTGGAGCTCTTGACTTCACCTCCACTACCTGCCGCTCCTTTTTCCAGCCGCCGCCGTTTGGATTAATCGCTGGCCACAATGAGGATTGACAGCTTGTTTTTATGGAATGTGCTTGTCTGGATCACTCTCTCATCCATACTCGATCCTGTTACACCGATTCGCCAATACTCGGTGGATGAACTTCTCCAGCTGCGACCCCACCTGTCTGACCCAACCCCGGTGTTACATCTTCACCTGGATCTGGCTCGTCATTATCGTCGGAAATATATCCGCCGTGGCTCCGGACGGAGATTCAACATTGATGACACAAGTAAAGTAAGTAAAGTAAATTTTATTAATATAGCACATTTAAATCAACTCGCGTTGAAACCAAAGTGCTATACATAAAATAAATAATTAAGTTTCCGTACATCCATAGAAAAATTAAAAATAAGAAAAATGACACAACACATTATAGAATTCAACATGAACGTCCCCCCACAACAGAATCAAAATTTTCCACTGTGAGGAAAGGCATCAAAAAGTTAAGTCCTCTTCCTCTGTGAATCACCCGAGGTCGGGGCCTATTTGTGGCCTCCGCAGCCAATCCGGTTTTCAGGCCCACTTTGCCGGAAAGCTGGAACTCCGGCGTCGGGTGAACACTCCTCGGTGGCTTGGAAATGTCTGGAGCGGCCGCTTTCTCCCCGGAGACCGCGTCACCCGAAGTCCTCAGGCCGCGCTGGTTGGAGCTCCGACTCTGGCAATCTCGGATCCCAGGCTCCGCGGTGTTCGAAATCCAGCGCCGCCCACGGCTGGACGCCCGCAGCCACAGCTCCTCGGATGTTGGAGTCGGCTGTCACAGCACTCCGGAGCTTGCCGCACGGCGACCCGGTAAGGCATCGCCCGCTCCGTGTTGGTGTCCCAGCGCTGCGCCACCGCCGAAGCTGGGGTTCGGGCCGGTCCCAACAGGAGACGCCGCTCCAGTCCGATGGTAGGCCGCGAGGAAGGGGCGAAGAAACTGCTCGGAGGAAGCTGCCTCTCCAACTTGGGGACCAACAAATAATTTTCCCCCTTCCCCTCCCCCACCCACCACATAAAAGACCTCCAACTAACAGTTTGTTTTTTAACAGGACAAACAATAAAAATAAAAAGGGTGAAAGGGCGGACTGCAGGCAGAGCAGCCTTACACAACGGCGCCCCACTCCTGCAGTCCGCCATCTTTTGGAATCTTTTGGAAGCCAATAAGATCCTTCTGGTCATCGTCACCTCGTCCCCCGAGAAAGCACCACCGTGCTGTTGACCACAATGTGCTAACTAACCTAGCCAGGTCGGCTAGCGCTAATCTCGTCAACACCACCGTCTCCTTCGGGCTGTTCAACATCCGCTCACTCACCAACAAGGGTCCCCTGGTCTACGATCTTTAACAGGACAACACATTCGACTTCTTGTGCCTGACAGAAACCTGGCAGCATCAGAATGACTACACACAGCTCAACGAGGCTGTCCCACATGGGTTTGTTTACACCTGTCAATCACACGCCGCAGGCCGAGGGGACGGTGTCGCAATGCTCTACAATGACAAGTGGAGAGTGTCTCCTGTCACTGTCCCTGCCCACAACTCATTCGAATCCATAATCCTACAAATCAGTGGATCAGTGCTGTTTTAGCCACTATCTATCGCCCACCCAAGCCCAATAATAATTTTTTTAATGATTTTTCTTCCTTTTTAACATCTATTTACTCCATGCCCCCAAATGTCATAATACTGGGTGATCTTAATATTCACATGGACAATATCAGCAACACTCTTACAAGGGATTTTTCTTCAACTCTAGACAGTTTTGGATTACAGCAACATATTGACTTTCCCCACACACAACAAAGGTCACATCCTGGACCTCATTTGCTGATCTGGTTAAACCTGTTTTAACTGTACTGCATCTGATCTGCCCATCTCTGATCATAAGCTAATTTCTTTTAATGTCAACTTACCACCACCCAAAACAAATCAGTCTCGCTCAATCTCATTTCGTAACTTTGTCCAATCATTGGACAAAGTCAGCATGGATTTACGAAAGGTAAATCATGTCTGACGAATCTTATAGAATTTTTCGAGGATGTAACTAGTAGAGTGGATAAGGGAGAACCAGTGGATGTGTTATATCTGGACTTTCAGAAGGCTTTCGACAAGGTCCCACATAAGAGATTAGTATACAAACTTAAAGCACACGGTATTGGGGGTTCAGTATTGATGTGGATAGAGAACTGGCTGGCAAACAGGAAGCAAAGAGTAGGAGTAAACGGGTCCTTTTCAGAATGGCAGGCAGTGACTAGTGGGGTACCGCAAGGCTCAGTGCTGGGACCCCAGCTATTTACAATATATATTAATGATTTGGACGAGGGAATTGAATGCAACATCTCCAAGTTTGCGGATGACACGAAGCTGGGGGGCAGTGTTAGCTGTGAGGAGGATGCTAGGAGGCTGCAAGGTGACTTGGATAGGCTGGGTGAGTGGGCAAATGCATGGCAGATGCAGTATAATGTGGATAAATGTGAGGTTATCCACTTTGGTGGCAAAAACAGGAAAGCAGACTATTATCTAAATGGTGGCCGATTAGGAAAAGGGGAGATGCAACGAGACCTGGGTGTCATGGTACACCAGTCATTGAAAGTAGGCAGGTACACAAAAATGCTGGAGAAATTCAGCGGGTGCAGCAGCATCTATGGAGCGAAGGAAATAGGTAACGTTTCGGGCCGAAACCCTTCTTCATTGAAAGTAGGCATGCAGGTGCATCAGGCAGTGAAGAAAGCGAATGGTATGTTAGCATTCATAGCAAAAGGATTTGAATATAGGAGCAGGGAGGTTCTACTGCAGTTGTACAGGGTCTTGGTGAGACCACACCTGGAGTATTGCGTACAGTTTTGTTCTCCAAATCTGAGGAAAGACATTCTTGCCATAGAGGGAGTACAGAGAAGGTTCACCAGATTGAGTCCTGGGATGTCAGGACTTTCATATGAAGAAAGACTGGATAGACTCGGCTTGTACTCGCTAGAATTTAGAGGATTGAGGGGGGATCTTATAGAAACTTACAAAATTCTTAAGGGGTTGGACAGGCTAGATGCAGGAAGATTGTTCCCGATGTTGGGGAAGTCCAGGACAAGGGGTCACAGCTTAAGGATTAAGGGGAAATCCTTTAGGACCGAGATGAGAAAAACATTTTTCACACAGAGAGTGGTGAATCTCTGGAACTCTCTGCCACAGAAGGTAGTTGATGCCAGTTCATTGGCTATATTTAAGAGGGAGTTAGATGTGGCCCTTGTGGCTAAAGGGATCAGGGGGTATGGAGAGAAGGCAGGTACAGGATACTGAGTTGGATGATCAGCCATGATCATATTGAATGGCGGTGCAGGCTCGAAGGGCCGAATGGCCTACTCCTGCACCTATTTTCTATGTTTCTATGTAACATCAAGAATATTGATCTACCTATCCACCCTATCGAAATGTCCCAATTTCTCACTCATCATTGACAATTCCATAGTCCCTCCTTCCCCTCAGGTCAAGAGTCTGGGTGTCATCCTTGATAGCACACTTTCTTTTGAAAAACAAATCAATAATCTAACTCGGTCTGCTAACTTCCACCTACGCACTATCCACCGTCTTCGTCCATCACTCACACCTAACAGCACTGCTACTCTCATCCACGCCCTCGTCACCTCCCGTATTGATTATTGTAACTCTCTCCTCTCTGGTTTACCCCATCCATAAACTCCATCCATAAACTCCAATTGGTCCAGAACTCAGCTGCCTGCATTATCACCAGAACCCCATCCACTGAACACATCACTCCTATCCTCAAACAACTGCACTGGCTCCCTGTCAAATACCGCATTGATTTTAAGATTCTCCTCCTCTCCTTCAAAGCCCTCCACAATCTCGCTCCTCCATACCTCTCTGAACTCCTCCAGCCTTACACTCCATCCCGAACTCTCCGATGCACTTCTTCCTCCCTGCTCTCCACTCCATCTATCCGCCTGTCCACGATGGGGTTCAGAGCCTTCAGCCGTTCTGCCCCTCACCTCTGGAACTCTCTCCCACTATCCATCCGTACCATAGAGTCTCTCCCCACCTTTAAAACCTCCCTCAAAACTTACCTATTCAGACTGGCCTATCCCACATAACTACACTTTCTATCAAATTCATGTATATGTTGTTTTTGTTTCATTTTATTTATACATTTGTAATTTGCTTGTTTAAACTGTAAGGTGTTCTGAAAGGCGCCCATAAATAAAATGCATTATTATTATTATTATTATTATTACCTATGCCCTGTTCACAAAAGGTAGTAAAAAGGCCAATCCACCTAATTAACACGCAATCAGTCCAATTTTAGTCATAGGAAATGGAAGCTGTCATCAACAGTGCTCTCAAGCAGCACTTAAAAAAGCGGTCAATCATCGAAAATATCACTCCAATGCCTCTCCTCCTCAGCAGACAAAGGAAACTCAACATCGATAACAACTTGTACCAACTTCCACAGATGCATCGTAGAAAGCATACCATCAGGTCTCATTGCACCTGTACATTTAGGCTGTGGGCCGAGGAGTTTTTTCGTTCAAGTTCGTGACCCAACTCACGGAACTACCTGAATTTTTAACATATTGTGTAAAAATATTTATATCATACCTGAAACTCGACAAGACCAAAACCTGCACATTTCTTTAAAATATGAGAAAAAACTCAAATTTTCCGAGGGTAATTGTCCAATCAATGCACGTTTGACATTGAGGTCGAACCCAAATTGACCAATCCTGCACTTTGTTTTATGGTCACTAGGCAGCGAGGACTCTGGGATCATGGCTGCCTCCTAATTACATCAAAACAATAGCAAGGTTTCCAAGGAATAAAGATAATGCTAACCTTACTGATCACGCAGACCAGACATTGACTACATCTACACTTCACATAACAAAGCAGCCAACATAATCAAGGATCTTTCTCACCCTGGTCATTACATCTTCTCCCTACTTCCATCAGGCAAGGTGTACCGTTGTGAACGGTTTATTCCGCGCATACGTTCTGGCATCTTACCCGCATACACACCAGCATCCCTGCTGGCCAGGAACGTCACGGGTGTGCATTTGCGCGATAGATTGGAAACACCATCCAATGGTGGAGGTAACACGGGATTTGTGCACCACACGGTCTGAAAGGCTATAGCCATCTTTTCTAAGTTACGATGATGCTTCAAGTTTGAAGTTAATTGGTAAACTAGTGTTACATTACTTCCTGCATTGTGGTTATTGTTCCGGGCAATACATAACACAGACGATACAAAAGCTTGAAAGCACACACCACCAGATTCAGGAACAGCTTCTTTCCCTCAGATATCAGACTTCTGACAATTCTCCCATAAGCTAGAGTGTAGTCCCAATATTCAAACCTACCTCATAGCGGTCACAGGACATTTTCTGTGGAACTGTAATGCTAAAATGCTGGAAACTATATTCTGCACTCTGGTATTATTTTCTCTTTACTTTACCTTTTGTAGTTGTGTATGGCTCGATTGTATTCTTAGATATTCATGCAAACAAAAGCTTTTCACTGTATCTCGGTACACATGACAATAAACCAAACCAAACATCAGCAACTACGCACATGCCAATTTGGGGGTTTTCCATCTCAATTCAGCTCCGCACACCCCATCACAGTCTTGGTCCAAACTTTGGACCAAAGAGCTGAACCCTGACTTGAGGTAAGAGTGACTACTTCTCCTATCAAAATTGCATTTGACCGAGTTTGGCATCAAGGCACCCTGGTAAAACTGAAGCAAACTGACATAAAGGGAAGACACCAGTGGTTGGGGACACACCTCGCCTAAGAAGGTGGTTGTGCGCAGTTTAATACACACCTATCACCAGGAAGAAGGCATTGGAGTCTGAAAACCGTGAGCTCCAGAGGTTCAAGAACAGCTACATCCTGACAACCGTCAGGCCCTTGACCACTTGAATCAGAGGTAGGAGCAGCAAGTCTGTGGATTGGTCTGTGGACTTGAATCAGAGGTCGGAGCAGGAGTGGCAGTCGGCTGATGGGTTGCAGCACCCAAATTGGTTAGTTGAGTGGCAAATAAAAATGGCCAAGGTGTAGCGGAGCGGCCGTGATGGGGAAAGGCTGTGTGAAGGTCCAGTGCAAATCTTTGGCTCAAGGAACCTTTCTGGTTCCGGCACTGTGCGCACAGCAGCCAGCCAACAGTCGCTCCTCGTCTTTTTCTTTCACATTTTTAGGTTAGTAATGTGGGGGCACCTGGTGGTGGGCCACGCACTGTACATAACCTTCGGCCCTTGGGGGGGTCACGAGAGGTAGGGGTCACAGTGTGGTCACAGTTGCCCCTGGGGAGTATTTAAGGGTTAATCGCACATGCACAGTGTTGGTGAGTGAGGAGAATTAGTGTAACAATAAAGAACAAGAATTTCAGACCATCTTCATGTCCTGCCTCGTTCTTTAACGGACATCTGTGCGCCCGCGACATTTGGTGACGCCGACGTCCAGGATAGATATTCTGGAAGAAAAATGCGCTGCGCCACCGCCCAACCCTTCCAACAACCAGGCCCAACTCAGCGCCGACGCCCTTAAGCAGCCGATCTTCTGGACTGCCCAGCCGCAAGAATGGTTCCAGCAGGTCGAATCACAATTCTTCATTCGAGTGGTAACCAACGACGAGACTCACTACCATTCTGTGGTCGGCACGCTCGACCAGGAAACGGCCGGGCGAATCATCCCCTTCCTGCAGGATCCACCGCTGCCCAATAAATATGGCGGCCTTCAGGTGCTGCTGCTCCACACCTTCGGCCTCAGTCGGATGGAGCAAGCGGCCCGCATTTACAACATGGGCGGGCTTGGCGACCGGAAACCATCGGCCCTAATGAGCGAGATGCGCTCACTCATGGACGGCCACCACCATTGCATGCTTCTTGAGTATGCCTACCTGCAACAGCTTCCAGACGACATCCGCCCGCTCCTCGCAGGGGTAAGTTTTGAATACTCCCATGCTCTATCGGAGCGTGCTGACGAGCTGTGGCTGTCCAGACGGCAGGAAGTGGGCACGCTGGATCGGGTGTCCACAGTGCCCAGGAAGGCGCAGCGGCCCAGAGCCACGCCCACCAGGGGCTCCCCGGAGCATTTGGAGCCTGCCCTTAAAGGGGAAGTCCTTAAAGGGGAAGTCCTTAATGGGGAGTGGTGCTTTTACCACCAGCATTGGGGCTCGGCGGCCCGCCAATGCCGCCCACCCTGTGCATTTCGGGAAAAGCTGGGACCGGCCGCCAGTAATTAGCGCAGTGGCCGGCAAAGTTCATCTCCGGTTTGAGAAGGCGGAGTTCCAAATGATGGAACCAATGGGAATTGTCCGGCGATCAAACAGCCCATGGGCCTCCCCCTTGGTGCCCAAGGTCTCCAGTGGCTGGAGGCCTTGTAGCTACTGCCGCCGCCAGAATGACGCCACGATTGCACACCGGTACCCCGTCCCACACATTCAGGACTTCTCTGCCCTTCTGGCTGGAACTAAATTCTTCTCCAAAATCGACCTGGGCAGGGGGTACAATCAGATCCCTGTGCGACTGGAGGATGTGCCCAAAACAGAAACCACCACCCCCTTCGGACTTTTGGAATTTGTGTGTGTGTCCCCTTCGGCCTTAAGAACGACGCACAGGCATTTCAACGCCTGATGGACACTGTGGGGCGGGGTTTTGATCTTGATCAGGTCTTGATTTTGTCTTCATTTATCTGGACGACATCTTGGTGACAAGTCATTCACGGCCGAAACATTGCGCCCACCTCCGGTTGTTGTACCAGCGCCTGAGCGAGTTCGGGTTGGTATTAAACCCGGATAAGGGCCAATTTGGTCTTCGGGCCATCGACCTCTTGGGCCATCGTGTGACGCAGCGTGGTGCTTCTACCAGGCAGGGTGGATGTCATTCGCTGGTTTCCACAGCCTTCCACAGTGCGGGGCATGCAGGAATTCGTCGGAATGATACAGTTCTACCACCGATTTGTGCCGACGGTGGCAAGAATATTGCGGCCTCTATTTAACCTGCTCGGGTGACGATGCTGGTACATCTGCGTGTCGACGCCCCTACAGCACTAACTGTGGATGCCTCGGACTCTGCGGTTGGTCATGTATTGGAACAGTTTGTGATGGTCACTGGCGGCCTCATGACTTTTTCAGCCGCCAACTCATCCCGGCGGAGCATAAATTCAGCACATTCAACCGGGAACTATTCACTTTATACCTGGCGGTTAGGCAATTCCCTTATTTCCTGGAGGGCCGGATCTTCATTGCGTTTACTGACCATAAGCCCCTCACTTTCGCCTTTGCCATGATGGCCGAACCTTGGTCCACTCGGCGGCAGCGCCACCTCACCGCTATTTCCGAGTTCACAACGGACATCCACTACATCACCGGGAAAAATAACCTGGTCGCGGACGCCTTGTCCCGCCCAGCTGTTATGGCCGTTCTCGACACGTCCCCGGGAATCGATTACTCCGCTGTGGCGACGGCGCAGCTAGCGGATGAGTAGATCAGGGCGGACCGAGCTGCCATCACAGGACTGGTGCTCGAGGACATGCCTTTGGGTTCCACTGGCATCGCTGTCCTGTGTGACGTGGACATGGTCGAAACGTCGGCGAGGCACCGCAAAGTCTTGAACTGGCGCCCAGACGTGTGTGACGTCTCCACGGGGCAGCCGCGGCCTATTGGTCCGGCAGCCTGGTGTCATCGGATTTTCGACGCCATTCATGGTTTGATCCATCCGGGCGACGGTGGCGTTGGTTGCTGCACGATTCATATGACATGAATTGCGGAAGCAGATGGGTCATTGGGCCCAAACGTGCATTCTTTGTCAAACATCGAAGGTTCAGCGGTACGTCTGGGCGCCAGTTCAAGACTTTGCGGTACAACACCGACGTTTCGACCATGGCCACGTAGATATCGTGAGGCCACCGCCTCCGTCCCGCGGCATTTCACACTTGCTTATGGTGGTGGACCGTTTCACCCGGTGGCCGGAGGCCATCCCGCTTGTCGACACCTCGACCCTGTCCTGGCCGCGTGCCCTGGTGGCCTATTGAGTTGCCCATTTCGGGGGACCGCTGGACATCTCATCTGAGCGGTGCCCCCACGTCGGAGCTGTGATCAGCAATGGTTCGCCTGTTTGGGGCCTCAGCCCACGACGCGACGGCCTATCAGCCCCCAGTCGAATGGGTTGGTGGAACGTTTCCACCGCCGGCTTAAGGACGCTTTGAAGGCTCGCCTCACTGGTCCCGGTTGGATGGACGAGTTGCCGTGGGTCTTGCTGGGGATTCGACTGCCCCAAAGGAGGACTTGCCGGCTTCATCCGTCGAGTTGCTTTACGGCGTTCCACTGACCGTGCCCGGGGAGTTAATCCCAACTGCTGGCAGCCCCCAGCAGTCGCCGCCATCCATGTTGGTCCGACTGCGGGAGAGGGTTGGCACCCTGTCTCCTGTCCCAACGTCTGGGCATGGTGTCGCTCCATCTCACATGCCGCCGGCTCTTGCGGACTGTCAGTAATTCCTTCCTCCGCCGCGACGCCCACAGGTCACCCTTACGAAGGTCCTTTTCGGATGCTACAGCAAGGGCCCACGACTTTTGAATTGGACATGGGGGGGTCGGGGGGGAGACCGTGTCGGTGGCTCGTTTGAAGCTGGCCCATTTGGACCTGAGCGAGCCAGTCCAGGTGGCCCAGCCTCGCCGTCGAGGGCGTCCGCCATTTCGGGTCCCACCTAGTTCGTCCTTACAAGAAAATAAACCTTTGCGTGGGCACATACGTGCGAGGTCCAGCCGCTTTGTTCGCCTTCCGTCCTCCGATGCCTCCGGTTTTGGGAGGGGTAATGTGGCGTTACCGGGTGGTGGGACACTCACTGTACATAACCTTCGGCTCTTGGAGTGTCACGTGTCCCGGTGAAGAGAGGTAGGGGTCACGGTGTGGTCACGGGTGCGCCTGTGGAGTATTTAAGGGTTAATCACGTGCACATGGTGTTACTGAGTGAGGAGAATTAGTGTAACAATAAAGAACAAGACTTTCGGACAAACTTTATGTCCTGCATCGTTGTTTAACGGACAAATCCGCGTCCACTACGTTTAGTTAGTTTTCGCACCATATTGTGATGGGAGAAAAGTTTTTTAAGTTTCCTCGTCGGGGATATACTTTTTCACCGTATCTCTGTCTCTGCATTGTGGCTGCAACAACAAGGGGCTGGCGATCTCTATGTTGTTTACACCAGAGATCGACTGATGGGGCTCCGACCTGCGTCTGAAATCCCCAAGGAACTGAGGAGAAAATACAGGGCATGCCGGTCGGGGGTAAAACGATGTGCGGATAAAAGCCATACAAGCCATACTTGCCTTCCATTACAAGGGGGAATGTGAGATCACTGGCTACCAACATGGACAAGCTAGCTGTACTAATGAGGACTCAGAGGGAGTATTGTGAGAGCAGTGTGATATGTTTCACAGAGACATGACTCCACGAGGACATCCCTGAGTCTAAGGCGAGTGTGGACGGCTTTCAGACTGTTTGGGCGGACTGACTGCAGAGCGGGAGCTTCGATCGTCCCGACTGTGGATGTTTCGATCGCCCCGCCCGCGGGAGAATAGGAGGAAGAAGGTTAAAGTTATTCGCCTTCCATCACAGTGAGGAGTGTGAGGTCACCGAAAAGCAAGATGGATGCTCCCTGCGCTGGTGGGGACTTGGAGGGATTGCCGTTGGTGCGGTGGTCTCGGTGTTTGCTGGGACGTTGTGCCATTGGAGCGTCCTGGAGTCTGGTGCGAGTGCGGACGGCAAGTGCAGACTGTTCAGGCAGACAGAGACTACAGAGAGAGTGACAGCGGTCGGTGCAAACCTGGTCACATCACGGAGAAGAGCGTGTGTGTGGCCCGGACATTGGCCTGATGGCTGTGGGTCTCCGCTTTTGCTGTGTGCCTAGGGATTCTCACACGCCGCTGTGGTGGCTGTTTATGTTAATTTTTTAATGTAATTTTCTATCTTGTTGCTTTTTTTTGCAATGACTATGGTAAAATCAAATTTTAGTGTACCTCAGGATACAAGTGACAATAAAGGACTATTGAACTATACAGGACCGAGGCAGGAGAGAAGTTCGAAGTTGATATGGCGGGTTATGGGGAGAAGACAGGAGAATGTGGTTCAGAGGAAGATATAGATCAGCTATGATAGAATGGCGGAATAGACTTGGTGGGCCGAATGGCCTAATTCTGCTCCTATCATTTATGACCTTATGATGAGAGAGAGGTAGGGCTAAAAGAGGTGGGGGTTTTGTTTATAGGTTGAAAAGAATTACACAGCAGTGGTCAGAGATGACATTTAGACAGTTTGTCTAGTGAGGCTACATAGGCAGAGCTGAGAACAAGAAAGAGATGATCACCTGGTTGTGAGTGGACAACAGGCCCCCAAATAGTCAATGGGTGGTTAAAAAAAAAGTCAATGGGAATTAGAAGAGCAAATACGCCAGGAGATTGCAGGCAGCTGCAGGTGCAATAAGGTTGTCGTAGTAGGGGATTTTAGCTTTCCCAAAATTGACTGGGAATATCAGTGCAAAAGGTTTAGAGGGGGTGGTATTTGTCAAATGTGTTCAGGAGAGTTTCCTCCAGCAATATGTAGAGGGTTCCACACAGGAGGGGGCAACACTTGATCTTTTCTTGGGAAATTGAATGAAGTGTGCGTGGATGAGTCTTTTGGGATAAACGACCACTATCCTATTTGGTTTAAGAGAGTTATGGATAGAGACAGAGCGGGCCCACAAATTTAAATGCTAAATTGGGGCACGGACGACTTTGAGGGTATGAGATAGGAACTCGCTCAAGTTGATTGGAGTAGGTTTGAAGGAAAAGGAACATCAGCAAAGTGGGATGTTTTTAAAAGTGTGCTGACAGGAGTCCAGGACTTGCACATTCCTGTTGGAATTAAAGGCAAGGCATGTGAGCGGAAGGAATTTTGGATGACGAGGTAAATTGAGGCTCTGGTCAAAAGTAAGGAGGCATGAGCCACTAATAAGCAGCTGGGATCAAGGGTATCACTGGAGAAGTTTTGGGAACTAAGAAGCGAGCTAAACAAGGAAATCAGGAGGGTAAAAATGAGACATAAGGTAGCTCTAATAGATAGCATTAAGGATAATCCCAAGAGATTTTATCAGTACATAATGAAAAAAAGGGTAACCAGAGAGAATGGGACCCCTCAGGAATCAAAGCGGTCCACTCTGTGTGGAGCCTCAGGAGATGGGAAAGGTCTTCAAGGAGTATTTCTCCTCTGTTTTTATGGTAGACAAAGACAGGAGGACAGAGAAACTTGGAGTTGTCACTGAAAGTGTCTTGGGAGCAGTATGGTTGCAGAGATGCTGAAGGTCCTGATGTGTTTCTAGATAGACAAATGTCCTGGGCCTGATCAAATATATCCAAGGGCACTAGGAAGCTAGAGAAGAAATTGCAGGTGCCCTGGCTGAGATTTACAAGTTGTCATTAAATACAGGTGAGGTGCCGGAAGACTGGAGGGTGGCAAATGTTGTGCTTCTATTCAAGAGGGGCTGCAGGGAAAAGTGTGGGAACTACAGGCCAGTGAAAGTTACCAGAGATTATTCTGCGGGATAAAATATATATGCATTTAGATGAACAAGGGCTGATTAGGGAAAGCCAGCATGGTTTACTCCAAGGGAGGCCATGTCTCACAAATCTGATTTTTTTGAAAATGTTACCAAAAAGGTTGACGAGGGCAGAGCTGTATATGGATCTCAGCAAGGCATTCGACAAGGTTCTGCATGGTAGGCTGCTCTGGAAGGTCAAAGCACATAGGATCCAAGGAGAGATAGCTGAATGGATAGAAAATTGGCTTCATGTAAGGAAGCAGAGCGTGGTGGTGGAAGGTTGCTTTTCGGACTGGAGGCCTGTGACTAGTGGTGTGCCTCAGGGTTCGGCACTGGACCCATTACAGTTTGTCATCTATATCAATGATTTGGATGAGAATGGACATGGCATGATTAGCAAGTTTGCAGATGACATAAAAGAGGGTAGTATTGTAGATACTCTAGATGGTTGTGAAAAATTGCAGCAGGATCTTGATCGGTTGGCCAGGTGGGCTGAGGAATAGTTGATGGAATTTAATACAGAGATATGGAAGGTGTTGCATTTTGGGAAGTCTAACATGGGCAGGACCTACACAGTGAACGGTAGGGCTCTGGGGAGTGTCGTAGTATAAAGTAAAGTATAAAGTGTCCTTTATTGTCATTCAAACTTTTAGTTTGAACGAAATTACGTACCTTGCAGTCATGACAGAGAATAAAATAGCAGAACACACAATGAACACAGTTTAACATTCACCACAGTGAGTCTACCAGACACCTCCTCACTGTGATGGAAGGCAAAAGTCTTAAAGTGCTTGTCTCTTCCTTCCTTGTCTCCCTCTGCGTTGAGGCGATCCAGGCTTTCGATATTGGGCCCCCCGCTGGGTGATGGTAAGTCCCGCGGCCGAATCCGAGCTCCGCGAATGGGCCGGTTCAGACTCCGGGGCCCGGGGCGGACGAAGCTGTTGTTGCGGGAGCTCCGGAGAATTGGTCACCAACCTGGGACCTGCGAGCTCCCGATGTTGTCGTCCACTGGGCCGACGGCCGAAGCCTCCGAGGTGCCGAAGTCGGGCCGCCGCTGCAGCGCCACCACAGCCCCGAAGTCAGCCAGCTTCACGATGGTGAGTCCTGGCTCTGCGTCCGGAGCCTCGAGGTCGGCCCCAGTTGGAGGCTGCCAGCTCCATGATTAGGCCTCAGCACAGACGAAGACAGAGATACGACAATGAAAAGGTCGCATCCCCACCGAAGGAAGAGACGACAACAAGTTTCCCCCGCCCCCCACACAAACACAACTAAAAATAAACTAAAACATACGTCCAACAAGACAAAAAAAAACAATTAAAAAAAAGAAAAAGACAGACAGACTGCAGGCGAGCCGCAGCTGCTTGGGCAGCGCCGCCACTTCCGGTGGCACTGCAGAATGATCTAGGAGTGCAGGCACATAGGTCCTTGAAAGTGTCACCACTGGAATATAGGGTGGTCAAAAAGGCTTTTGACACATTGGCCTTCATCAGTCAGAGTATTGTGTATAGAAGTTCAGAATTGGGAGGTCATGTTGCAGTTGTGTAAAAGGTTAATGAGGCCACATTTAGAGTATCGTGTTCACCATGTTATAGGGAGGTTGCACGGCAGTCGAGGTCACGACCCGTGATCCATACTGTTGCCATGCAACGCCAACTGGAGTACACGTGATGAACTGCAGGTAAGCACTTACCATTGTTTCCAGCGTCGCTCACCTGTTAGAAAATGCCGAAATTGTCAATTTTTGCACTGTAAATAATTATGGAAATCGGGGTAAGCATGAGAGACATTTATCCTACTTCAGAATTCCAAAAGTGAAGTGAAATTTAGCTTCAGAAGCGTTTTCTTTTTGCATGTAAAAGCCCACTTCAGAACCATAGGTGATTTTAAAATTTTACAGCCAGATTTATCACTTCTGAAACTTTTTAGATACCAAAGGAATCAAGAAAAAACACAAATAATGCCTTACTGTTGATGAAATGCAGTGAGCAAATGCGATAATTCCCAATATTTTCAATCTTGATATCTGCACTGCCAATGTTCGCCAACCACTTTAGCTGTTGTTGTCCCTTCAGCTGTCACTTCTCTCTACCATCATTTCTCCTCCCTTTTGGAATTCTGAAGTAGGAAAAATGTCTCTCACGCTTACCCCGATTTCCACAATTATTTACAGCGCAAAAATTAACATTTCGGCAGTTTTTCACGGGTAAGAAAGTACGCGGTTTGTGTATTAACAGTATATGCCGGAAGCTGCCTTATACTCCACATGGATTGAGCTGCTCCGTGCGTCATGCCCTTTGACCCGTTGACCTTACGTGCAACCCCCATATAGGAAGGATGTTGTCAAGCTGGAAAGGGTGCAGAGAAGATTTACGAGGATGTTGCCAGGATTCGAGGGCCTGGACTACAGGGAGAGGTTGAGCAGGTTCAGACTCTATTCCTTGGAGCACAAGGAGATATGGAGTGATCTTATCGAGGTGTAGAAAAGCTTGAAAGGAATAGATCAGGTAAACACACAGTCTTTTGCCCAGAGTTGTGGAATCGAGAACCAGAGGGCATAGGTTTACGGTGAGGGGGGAAAGATTTAATAGGAACATGAGGAGTAACTTTTTAATACAAAGGGTGCAGTGTGTATGGAACAAGCTGCCTGAGGGGGTAGTTGAGGCGGGTACTATTGCAACGTTTAAGAAACATTTAGACAGGTCCATAAATAGGTTGGGTTGAGAGCGATATGGGCCAAACGCAGGCAGCTGGGACTAGTGCAGATGCGACATGTTGGTATTCGTGGGTAAATTGGGCTGAAGGACCTGTTTCCACACTGTATGACTATGACTTCATGACTCTACAAACACCAACTAATCAATGAACTATCAGCTGTCTTGGTTGCAATTGCGGACTTTGGTCTTTTTATGCATTAATGTTTTTTTTTTAATTTCTTGATTTTTATTTTGTTTATTATGTTATCTGTGAGTACCGTGTTTACAGTCCGGTTTGGTTCTTGCCAGTAAGAATTTTACTGTTCTGTTTTGGGAACAATTGACAACTAAATGCTGTTTTTAGACACTTTTAGAGAGGCACATGGAAGTACAGGGATTAGAGGGACGTGGATCATTCACAGGCAGTTAAGATCAGTTTAACTTGGCATCATGTTTGGCACAAACATTGCTGGCTGAAGGGCCACTTCCAGTGCTGTACTGTTCTATGTTTAATGCCACTTGCAACTTCTCAGAAAATGAAGCAACCCATGCCTGCAGACAGCAAGTCCCAGTTACCATTCAAGCACAATAAATGGCAAGTATTATTTGCACCACCAAGTACCAGGCAATGACCATCTCCAGCGAAAGGGTGTCTAATCACTTCCCCTTGACATTGAACGGTATTACAATTGCCAAACTCCATGCACCAGTATCCAGAAATTCAACTGGACAAGCAACATAACTGGAGACATGAGGAAATGCAGATGCTGGAATCTTCAGCAAAACACAAAGTGCTGGAGTAACTCAGCGGGTCAGGCAGCACCTGATGAGTGAGTGAATTGACAACATCGCGGGTCTGAAGCCTGGAAAAGGGTCCCGACGTGAAAGGTACAAGTTAGGAGTGTGGTGAAACATTCTCCACATGCCTGCGCATGAAGGGGGAAGTCCGAGTCTGTGAAATGGTCTGCAAAATCATTCCCCCCCCTCCTTTGCAAAAGCCTTAAAGTTCCATGATCAGCTTGGAAAGCAGGACATATTGATCCGAGCGCAGAGTTGCGGATTAGAAGATGTTAGAGGCGATGGATGATGTATACGTGGTGGTCTCGCATTATGGTGCTGGTAGATACGGCAACAGGAGAGACCCTACTGTAAAGGAGGGTGGGGGTTTAAGTCCAGGGGCAGTCGCAAGTTAAGTTCCTGGGCATACTGCTCAGTCCAAATGAAAGAGCCTTGACATCCACGTGGATTGACCCTATCATTGCCCATGCGACCCCATGCACTCCTAAACAAATGCGAGCATTTCTGAGTCTTGTGAACTTTTATCGCCATTGGATTCCCAACGTCGCACTTTACACCAAACAACTCTGCCCCTTTCACCCTTTCTGCAGAACAGGTTGCCGCATTCTATGCACTTAAACAGGCCCTTGCCACTGCACCGGCAGTGGGACTACATCTGTACGGCCGACCTTTCCAGCTCTACATTACTATCTTGGACGACTGTGTGTCCGCAGTCCTCACGCAATACCACGGCGATGTTCAGCGTCCTGTCGCTTACTACTCAGTGAAATTGGACCCTGTGGCTCTAGGATTTCTTCCCTGTGCCCAGATTCTCCCCGGACTTCACTCTCCATCAGCTCGTCCAGGTTTACACCCAGCATTTCATTGCGGCATTCCTCACCACCGGACAAACAAGATGCCTCACGCAGGCCAGACTGGGACGCTATGAGGACACCTCTTGGCTAATCCCTACCTTGCCTTCCACAATTGCATCACAATCAACCCGTTCGCCTTCCTCACTTCTCCACCGGATCATCAGGTGGGGCCACCGCATGATTACCTTCGGCGTAATCAACTGTTGACCACCACACGCGAGGACTTGTTAGAAGCCCCCCTCCAGGAGGCCGATGCCACATGGTTCGTAGAGGGCTCATCTCTTTTCTCGGTCACCGGACAACGACAATCCGGATATGCCATCATTCAAGATATGATCTCGGTCATTGAGGGTGCCGCTTTCCAGTCACCCCTCTCTGCACAACAGGCAGAGCTCTTCGCCCTAACCCGAGCATGCATCCGCGGCAAGGCCTGCCATTTGAATATCAAAACCGATTCCCGATACACTTTTGGCATTGACTACAATTTTGGGACGCTGTGGTACCATCGCAGTTTCCTCACCTCCTCCGGCACCCCCATTAAGAATGCTGTTTTCACCCACAATTTGCTGCAGGCCCTCGCCCTTCCCGCCAGGCAATAATTAAATGCAGCGCCCATACATGAGTCTCGGGCAGATGGGGCTTGTCAGCCTGGGAAGGCAGTACATCTAGGAGAGGGAAAACTCTGATTTAAAATCTCCACTGCCTTGTGGCTATACCCAGTCATGGAAAAGGCTCCAGGAGTAAACCTCAAGAAAATCCGTAATCGGAGCCCCTAAGCCAGTTCGTCGTTGTCTACAACCTTGCTCTGGCAGCTCCTGCGTCGGCTCTGGTGCCAAACTGTAATGGCCCTGTTGTTCCTTTGGATCGATCAGCGACGTGGTGAGGGGGGACGTGCTGCATGGGCAACAGCCTGTCCTCCATATGACATGGCGGCGCACACAGTTGCAGCAGCTCAATGTTCTCTCGGTCGGTGCTTCGTGTTTTTTGTGCGCGCGTTTGTCCTGTGTACTTTCTGTCGGGCGAACAACGTCTACGGCCAGCATGATATCCTTAGGATTGGAGCTGGTCACGAGCGGAGTGTTACAGCCGAGTTTGTCCGTTCACACAAGATCCCGGTGGACATAGCGAGGAGCCCCGGCTCTCCGTGGATTACCATCCCAGCGGGGAGGAGGCGAAGGCGGCGCAGAGAAGGCAAAAGCGAGGCTGCAGGGCCGGCATGCTAGCCAGGCTACGGAGGCAGCCACTCAAACCACCGCTTCCCAGCCTGTTTCTCACGAAAGCCAGATCGCTCGCTAACAAGATGGATGAACTGAGGCTACAGACTGCAGCTAACAATGCCGTGAAGGACAGCTGCATTCTGTTGATCACGGAGACCTGGCTTCATTCATTCATTCCGGACTCTGCTATCGAGCTAGCAGGCTACACCGCACAGCGTCATGACAGGACAAGAGACTCCGGTAAGAGCAGAGGAGGAGGGCTCTGTGTGTACGTGAACACCAACTGGTGTACTAACACAGTGATTGTAGACAGTCACTGCTCCCCGGACCTGGAGTATGTGACTGTTAAATGCAGGCCCATTTATCTCCCTGGAGAGTTTACTGTCGTCATGATAACTGTTGTATACATACCACCGGATGCTAATGCTAACTCGGCTATCGGACATTTGTATGGTAGCACTAGCAGCCAGCAGAGCACATATCCTGACGCTGTTCACATCATGGCAGGGGACTTTAATCACGCGGACTTGAAGGCAATGCTCCCCAAATTCTACCAGCATGTTAAATGTGCTACAAGCAGAGCTCACACACTGGACAAGGTCTACTCCAACATCAAGCTGGGCTACAGGGCTAGACCATTACCACACCTGGGCCAGTCTGACCATATGTCCCTGCTTTTAATTCCTGCATATGCCCCCCTCAGGAAAACTGCTCCTACCATCACAAAGACCATCACAACTTGGCCTGATGGTGCCTCTCAGCAGCTGCAGGACTGCTACGACAGGACCAACTGGGATGTGTTTTAACACCAGGACCTGGAGGTGTTCACAGACAGTGCACTATGTTACATTAAAAACTGCATGGACACTGTCACAGTGGACAAACGCATCCGGGTCTACCCCAACCAGAAGCCCTGGATGACCCGGGAGGTCCAGCGGCTGTTAAAAGAGAGGAACACCGCTTTTAAGTCTGGCGATAGGGCTTTGTACAGCATGGCCCGAGCTAAACTGAAGAGAGGCATCAGAGAGGCCAAATCAGACTACAGGAGGAGGATAGAGGACCACCTGGACAGTAACAACAGCAGGCAGGTGTGGCAGGGGATCCAGTACCTCACCAACTACAAGACCAACCTTGGAGCTGCTGAAGGTGACGCCTCGTTGGCAGAGGAGCTGAACCTCTTCTTTGCTCGCTTTGAAGTGGAGCCACCAGAGACAGACATATCACACCACATGGTCCACAGGAGCTTATCCCTCAAAATAGAGGAGCATGAGGTGAGGCGCACACTGCGGGCCATCAATCCGAGGAAGGCTCCTGGACCTGACGGCGTTTCTGGACGCGTGCTGAAGGACTGCGCAGACCAGCTGGCTGGAGTCTTCACGAGGATTTTCAACCAGTCTCTGGTCCAGTCCACTGTCCCAACCTGTCTGAAGTCCTCCACCATAGTCCCCTTGCCCAAAAAAACCCACATTTCCAGCCTCAACGACTACCGGCCAGTCGCACTCACACCAGTGGTGATGAAGTGCTTTGAAAAACTGGTCCGGGGTCACATCACATCACTCCTGCCCCGAAGCTTTGACCCCCACCAATTTGCGTATAGAGCGAACAGATCCACAGAGGACGCTGTAGCCACAGCCCTCCATGCTGCACTGTCCCACCTGGAGCAGCGGGGGAGCTACGTGCGGATGCTCTTTGTGGACTACAGCCCTGCTTTTAACACCATCCTTCCCTACAAACTGGTGGACAAACTGGGGGACCTGGGACTTCCACACTCCACCTGCATGTGGATAAAGAGCTTCCTGTCGGGTCGCAGTCAGAGAGTCAGAGTGGGCCATCACACATCCATGGCCCTCAGCCTCAGTACCGGCTCTCCACAGGACTGCGTGCTGAGCCCCCTGCTTTACACCATCTACACATATAACTGCACCCCCGCCCACCACGGTAACACCATTGTCAAATTCGCGGATGACACCACGGTGGTGGGGCTCATCTCTGGGGGGGATGAGTACGCCTACAGGGATGAGGTGGAGCAGCTGACAGGGTGGTGTGGAGAGAAAAACCTGCTCCTCAACATCTCAAAGACCAAGGAGCTCATAATAGATTACAGGAAGAAGAAATCAGACATTACACCACTAATCATCAGAGGGGACTGTGTGGAGAGGGTGGCGGATTTCCGCTTCCTGGGAATCCACATTGAGGAGGACCTGACATGGAGCATGAACAACTCTGCGTTCCTGAGGGTGCTCAGGAAGAACAACATCACCCAGAGACTGCTGCTGTCCAATAGAGAGCATCTTAACATACTGTGTATGCGTATGGTACACCAGCTGCACAGCGGCTAAGAGGAAAGCGCTCCAGAGGGCTATTGACAACGCCCAGAAGGTTATCGGCTGCCCTCTCATCACCTTGGAGGACTTACACAGTTCCCACTGTCTCAAAAAATCCCAGAACATCATAAAGGACATTTTCCACCCCGGACACTCCCTGTTTGAACTGTTGCCGTCAGGCAGACGGTACAGAACAAGGACAAACAGACTCAAAAACAGTTTTTATCCCACAGCAATAACTACACTTAATGTAGCCACCAAATGAGCGCAGGTGCGCTACATACCAAAGGGATTGTGAAATCGACAGAAGAATGTATGGTTGTGTGTTTATGCTTGTTTTTTTTTTCATGTTATTTATTTGTTGTTTATTTTAGAGATTTCTCTTTTACGTATCGTTAGCTTTTAGATAATGTGTGAATGGTGCACTGACTGGTTGGCATTTTTAATTTCGTTGTACATGTTTACATGTTATAATGACAATAAAGTATTCATTCATTCATTCACATCGCCGAGGCTTGCATCCGACTAGGATGCATCACTCATGGTCAGTCATGACCGAGAGGGGCCTACTACTACTGGTGCCTCCGATCCAGTCTCCTAGGGCAATGCCTTTACTGAGACCAAAGCAAAGCCAGCCGCCCATAATTCCCTTACAATCATACACCCCCTTATGATCCCCATAGGCCCACAGTTCATTGTGAATAGAACAGCCTTGCCAGATATGGGAGAGGTTAGGGCTATGCAGAGGGACGCCTCTGCTGCGCAACATGATTTATGGAAACGAGAGGGATGTGCCATAGATTCCCGCACCGATATTTGGCTCGCCCCTCTTGGATAAGTTTGTGTACCTGTCGCCTTCCTGCCTGTCCTCCTTAATTACATCCATTCGCTGATGCACGCTGGAAAGGAGGGAATGGTGAGAATTGCGAAAGAAACCTGGTGGCATCCGAAGATCTGCCAGGAAGTGTTGAAACAAGCTTCTGAATGTGGAATTCGTAAACAAAACAACCCAGGGAAAGAGTTAAAATGCCCAAAGGGATTGACGCCAATGCCCGGCAGACCCTTCGAGAGTAAACAAATAGATTTTATAGAGCTACCACGGGCACAGTGTTGTAAGTATTGATTGGTAATTGTGGATTTATTTAGCCGATAGATAGAAGCTCTGCCAACTGTAAATGTTACAGCCGAAGCCACGGTGAGAATCATTCTAAGGGAAATTATTCCCCAGTTCGGATTGCCACAACAATCAGCTCCGACAATGGTCACAATTTTATAGCAAAAATAAATGAAGAGTTCTGCCAACATTTTCACTCCACGCCCGGGTGGTGTTAGAGAGGGCCATAGTTGTACAGCAGTTATTTAGTATATTTGTAACATAGTTGTTTGTAAATTTAGTGTCCGAATAATTTGGTGAATTTGTAATATGGTGATGGGTGTGTCACCATGGTTTTTCTTTGTATCGTGATAATGATTAAATAAATTATTTTTGGTACAAAAACAAAAAAATATATATATATTCGCATTAAATAACAATTGCATTGTGTCCACCATCCACAAGCTGCCAGCCTAGTTGAAAGGGTCAATGGAACCCTGAAGACAAAACTAGCAAAGCTGATGGAGGAGACTAGACTGAATTGGATAAATGTATTCCCATTGGCTCTCTTTGAGATGAGGGTGATTCCGCGTACTGCCACCGGCTGACACCTGTGGAAGTTGTGTACGGACGGCCGTTGCGAACTCCTTGGGGAGCAGAACGTACTGTACAGCTTAGCTTCGACCTGCATGCCCTCAGTGATGAACTAATAACTTATGTGCAGCAATTAACAAACTCACTATCAGTCTTGCATTCCCAGGGTCGTGAAACACAAAGGGTGACGACTGACACCCCTGAAGAACGAACGGTGTGGCCGGGTGACTACGACCCTCAGCCGAATTTGAGATGGGAAGAAGTTATACTGCCTGTGTACAATATAATTGAGTGGGACCGCGAGGAACTGGTAAGTTTGTGACCATACTTATAGTGGCTCTCCCACTCCCGCTAGTGTAATAAAGTTGTGTCTTTACTATGAGCATCAGTGTCTGACGCCGTTTATTGTCCCAGAGCGCTGGCAAACTGCCTCAGCTGGGTGTGCTAATGATTTCACGCGCAGCATGCCGTGGAAGGAGTCGATGGCATGGTGTTGTGCCAGGCCGACTCCTACTTCATCAATCCAGTGCTGCCAGGACACTGGCATTCAAGTAAGAAATATCAGAATTGTATGTCTCCTTTGGCCTGCATCAGAATTTTGAGAGACTTGGAAGTTGCAAGATTGCGCTGGAACATAGCGACTCTGTGTGCTGTTCCAGATGAGGATCTATTGTACTCATATATGGAATGATTTGAGGGATAGCATGCGGAATAAGTATTTCACTGTCACTGTACAAGTGACAAAAAATAACCCTCTGAACCAACCACTGAACTCACTAAAGAAACATAAAACCATTAATGACAAAGCAACCGTGCACACAAGGAGCTGCACAAGCTGGACTCTTGAGTATAACACAAAGTGCTGGAGTAACTCAGCGGTTCAGGCAGCAACTCTGGAAGGCATGGCTAGGACCCTTCAGCACACTGTGCCCGAAATGTTACCCGTAACCCGCTGGGTTACTCCAGAACGTTGTGTTTGGTTCAAGGAACGCAGTTTACTGGACTGGTTCTCACACCAACTCCTGGAATACTCTTTCCCGTTCCCACCAAAGCACTCAGGGGACAGTGCGTATTATGAGTATGTATTATAAATGAACTGCATTGCCTTTGTGGACCACACTGACTAAACATCATAAACCTGTGACCTATCATCAAAAAGGATAAAACCAGAAGGTACATTGCAACACCACCATCTACTTGGCTATCCTCCAAGTCTGATGCCACCTGAGGCACATTCACCAAACATGGACGAACACCTTCACAAGGCAGATTTGAGATGGGTGAACAATGCCATCTCTTATCATGGGTAACAATGCCCATTACCCAAAAAATGAATATTTAAAATAAACAAATAGTTAAACAAAAAAAGATTTTGAAAGCATACTGCGAATTCTGTGCAAGAACTCAAAGCAAATTTCTGTTCAAAACCTACACCGAAATCTCCCAGCAGGCCGCGGAGTAGCCGAGGCCAGAGTCTCACGGGTCAGAGCCCATGTCCGACGGAGTCGATGGAGCCTGGGTCTGCAGAGCCCACGGCTGAGGCCTGGGTCGGCGTCATGGAGGCATCATCCATAGAGGACCTTGCAGCGATAGTGGAGATGTCGGTGCAGCGATCGATGATGTCGCTGACCGACAGACGAGGATGGACCGTGTAGAAGTGAGGACGCCACTAACAACGGAGGACCTGGAATATTGGGTACAAATTAAGTATTTCCTCTTAATAAGGTTGTTGTAGCGTTGTAGTGGCACCTGTGCACCCTCATTGTGCACCCTCTTCCAGCGCCTCCTCGACCACAGCCTCATAATCAACCCCGCCAAGTGCCAGTTCAGCCTCCGTTCCATCACCTTTCTGGGGCACAGCGTCACACCTCAAGGCGCCGCCCCTCTACCCTCAAAGGTGGAGGCCATTCGGCAGTTTCCCCGGCCGCGCACGGTAAAGGGGTTGCAGGAATTTGTTGGCATGGTGAATTTTTATCACCATTTTGTGCCGGCAGCTGCCAACATCATGCGCCCTCTTTTCCAGTGCCTCGCGGTCAAGCCGCGGGAGCTCGAATGGTCCCCGGAGGTGGACGCTGCGTTTGAGGGTGCCAAGGCGGCCCTGGCCAACGCAACCATGTTGGTCCACCTGCAGGCCTCAGCCTCAACGGCCCTCACTGTGGACGCCTCGGACTCGGCTGTGGGCGGCGTCCTGGAGCAGCTCGTCGATGGCCGCTGGCCTTTTTCAGCCGTCAGATACGAGCTCCCATGCACAACTACAGCGCCTTCGACAGAGAGCTCTTGGCGTTGTACCTGGCCATCAGGCACTTTCGCTACTTTCTCGAAGGTCGCATTTTCACTGCCTTCAATGACCATAAACCCCTCACCTTTGCCTTGGGTAAGGTCTCCGACCTGTGGTCCGCCCGCCAGCAGCGGCACCTTGCTTACATCTCAGAGTTCACTACGGACGTTCAGCACGTCGCGGGCAAGCTCAACACCGTCGCTGATGCTCTGTCCCGCCCCGTCCTCCCCTGTATTTCGGCCGTAGACCACGGAGTGGACTACGAAGAGCTGGCTGCGGCACAGCTTGCGGACGCTGAGATGGCGGACTACCGCACTGCTGTTTCTGGCCTCCAGTTGGCCGATGTCCCGTGTGGAGCCTCGGGCACGATGGTCCTCTGCGATGTCTCCACGGGTCGACCTCGCCCCATCATCCCCATAAGTTGGAGTCGGCAGATTTTTGACTCCATTCATGGTCTGGCCCACCCGTCCATAGGGCCGACCTCTGTGCTGGTGGCGGACAAGTTTGTTTGGCACAGTCTCCGCAAGCAGGTGACGGCCTGGGCCCGTGCCTGCATTCCCTGTCAGACCTCCAAGGTCCAGAGGCACATGCGGCCCCTGGTACAGGATTTCGACGTCTCCGCTGGCCGTTTCCTGCATATTCACGTGGACCTGGTGGGCCCGTTGCCGACATCCCGTGGCGCCACCCACTTACTCACCGTCATGGACCAATCCACGAGGTGGCCGGAGGCTATCCCATTCTCGGACACCTCCACCGTGGCCTGCGCTCAGGCCCTGGCGGTCAACTGGAATGCCCGGTTCGGGGTCCCGTTGGATATCTCCACCAACCGGGGGGCCCAATTCACTTCCTCTTTATAGTCTTCCCTCGCTCAACTGTTACATCACATGGTTACATCACACTACCGCCGACCAGCCACAGGTCAACGGCCTCGTTGAGCGCTTGCACTGCCACCTCAAGTCGGCGTTGAAGGCTCGGCTGACAGGTCCGGACTGGGTGGACCAGTTACCGTGGGTGCTACTCGGAATCCGCACCGCCAAGAAGGATTTGGCCGCTTCCTCCGCCGAGCTTATGTACTGCTCGGCCCTGCGGGTGCCTGGGGACATTCTCCCTGCCCTCCGACGGCGGGTGGACTCTGCCCCGGCATTGCTGGTGACCCTCCGGGAGCAGGTGAGTGGGCTGGCTCCAGTTCCCATTTCGCGGCACGGTTTGCCGGCGGTGCACGTTCCGGCGGTTCTGCAGCATTGTACCTTTGTTTTCGTTCACAGGGACGCTAACATATCCCCCTTCCAGCGTGTCTACTAGGGGCCGTTCCGGGTGTTCCGATCTGGTGTCGCCACTTTCACCTTGGACGTGGGGGGCCGGGAGGAGTTCGGGTCCATCAGTCGATTCAAGCCTGCCCATGTCGACGTTGGGTGGTGGTCGCGCAGCCACGACGTAGAGTTCGTCCGCCGGCCGATCCAGCTGCCTGTTGTGCGTTTCCCATGATGCGGTTGTGCCCGTTCCTTCCGCCCCGTTACGGTCTCCTGGTCCTGTTCGGCCAGTTCCTCTTGTTATACCCATCCCCTTACAGTCTCCTGGCCCTGTTCAGCCTGTGCCTCTTGTTACGCTCCCCCCCCCCCCAACCCACCTCCACTGACCACGCATTCTTGTCGCTGTGTTCGGGCCCCTGCTCGGTTCCGTACCTCGGGTTCTGGGGGTGGTCCTGTAACGGCACCTGATGGTGCCTTGCGGTAGTCAAACTCTCGGATTGGCTGCTCCAGTCACGTGGGCGCAGTGAGTGATTCGCGCGCTTTTACCAAGTTAATTCATTCTAGCGCCACACTTGTGGATGCAACATCGTTTTTGTTGGCTGTCTTATCGTCCCGAGTATATTCATTGTTTTACTGTTCAAAATAAAACCATTTGAATTCACTCACTGTCTCGACGCGCCAAAATGTATTTGTAACAGAGAATTCAACAAAGAATAAGCAGTCTCATTCCAAGGATGTACGATTTGCCATATGGAGGGTGAGTAGAGTTCTCCAGAATATAGAAGAATGAGAGGTGATCTAATTGAAATGTACAAAATTATTCTTACATTGTTCAATAGGTTGGATGTGGGAAAGATGTTTCTCTGAAAAGTCCCAAACCAGAAGTCATAGCCTCAGAATAGAAGATAAGCCAATTAAGATTGAGATAAGAAACCATTTTTTAGAAACCCAGATAGTGATAAACATTTGGAATTATCTACCCTGGGGAATCTTACTCATTAAGCTCATTCAAAGATAGATACATGCCTGGATATTCAGCAAATCAAGGGACATAAGAATAGTGCAGGAAAATGGAGCTGAGGTAGAGATGATTGTTGTGAATGGTGAAAAAAACTTGGCGAGCCTTCTCCTGCTCTTAATTCTAAAGTTCTGCTTCTCTAACTTGAGAAGGGGAGGTGTGGTAATGTTTCAGAGGATAATGAGTTGAAACCAATGTTTGTCTGCATCTGAAATTCCAAGAGCAATGAAGAGTTTTTCTAAAGAGCATCTGCTTGTAATTGGCATCATCTAGCAGTGGCTTATTCAGCAGGTTTCCCCAGTGAAGCGTTACGGTGAAGAAAATAACCTTGAGCTTGAAGCACTGCTGGCACGTGATAATTCCCCAAAGCACCCAAAGATCCTTGACAGCCTTCCAATTTCCTTCCAGTTCCTTCAGCGAAACAAAGTGTCCCTCATCTAATCAATGAACCAAAACAAGTAAGTGTACCATCAAACAGCTCGTTGAATAACAATGGTTAAAGTAAGCGGATGATTAGAAATTTCTAGAGGTCGTACAACATCATGAAGATCATCGATGATCTCAGGAGTCATCGATGAGACAAACATTAGCAAATTTGCAGATGACACAAAGCTGGGTGGCAGGGCGAACTGTAAGGAGGTTGCTATGAGGATGCAGGGTGACTTGGACAGGTTGGGTGAGTGGGAAGAGGCATGGCAGATGCAGTTCAATGTGGATAAATGTGAGGTTATCCACTTTGGTGACAAAAACATGGGCAGATTATTATCTGAATGGTGTTAAGTTGGGATAAGGGGAAGTACAGTGAGATCTGGGGGGTCCTTGTTCATCGATCACTGAAAGTAAGCATGCAGGTACAGCAGGCAGTGAAGAAAGCGAATGGCATGTTGGCCTTCATAACAAGAGGAGTTGAGTATAGGAGCAAAGAGGTCCTTCTGCATTTGTACAGGGTCCTAGTGAGACCAAAACTGGAGTATTGTGTGCAGTTTTGGTCTCCAAATTTGAGGAAGGACAATCTTGCTATTGAGGGAGTGCAGCGTAGGTTCACGAGGTTAATTGCCAAGATGGCAGGACTATCATATGTTGATAGAATGGAGCGGCTGGGCTTGTCTATATTACTAAAACTAAGATCTTGACCACTTTCTGTTTCGTGATTTCCGAAAGAACGCCGCCACTCACGGAGGACATTTTTGGCCACCTCCCTCAGAGTCCCCCTCCACCGGACTGGACTGGACTGGAGGATTTTTCCCATCGAGAGTTATTAATGTTTTTTAAAATGTCGCCATTCTCTCTGCTGCCCCCGCTGGTGGCAGGGGGGAGGGACTATAAAACCTGGAAGTGTCGTGCCTCAAAGGCCTGTCTCACGAGTCTGCGGTCATTGGCAGCGAAACAGGAAGAATCTACCGCTCCTGGGCCGCCATAGACCGCGCACTCGTGAGAACGCACAATTACGGGGCCGTGCGGCGTTGTTCCCAACACCGCACGGTGCTAAAATAAAACCTACACTGTTGAAAAATATTTTCCTACCGCACAGCCTCCACCAGTGATGCACGAGTGCGGCACGGCCGCCGCCACAGCCGCCACCAGTGTGGCTCGAGCGCCGTGCGTCGAACTTGCACCGCCACAGCCTCCGCCAGTGAGGCACGTGTGCGGCACGGCCGCAGGCACAGCCACCGCTACAGCGCCGCGATCAGGACGGCCGCCGCCACAGCCCCTCAGATCCAAAATGATGTCATCGCAGTCGGCCCGCCCTTTTCTTTGCTGTTCACGTCCAAACCACGCGAGATCTGAGACTTCAATAGTGTAGCATTTTTACCGCGTTTTTCAAACGGAGTATTTTGACAGTTGACTAGCAACATGAGGAGAACAAGGAGTGTAAAGAGATCGATGCAGGATAATGTAAAAAAAGTTATTATGGAAAACATTCAGGTGCTGGAGGGTCCAGCCACTGGCCCTGCCCCTGCCCCTGCCCCTGCTTCATTACCTGTCCCATCTCCTGCCCCATCTCCTGCCTCAACTGCTTCCACATCTGCTGCCCCATCTGCTTCTCCATCTGCTGCCCCATCTGCTGGCCCATGTCCTGCTCCAGCTTTTGTCCCTGCATGGGTGTGGAACAGGTCTGGCTCACAGCCATATAATTTTTCCCGAGAACAAGAGGGGGACCTGGTGGAATGGTATCAGGCACACCATGAGCTGTACGACAAGACCCACCATGATTTTAGGAACAGGGGTCTCCGTAACATCATAATTGGAGAAAAGGCGAAGGAGTTCCCTGACTGCTCTTGTAAGTACATATTTTTCAGTTTATCTACATTTCTGTGTTTGTAATTGAGGGTCCAATTCAAATTATAAGTTGCTCAACACTTATCTTCATTTATTCTATCTTTTCACAGATGACCAACTGTGCCAATGGCTAAAGAGTCAGAGGACATGGTTCGGGAAAATATCGCAAGGTCTTGGCAAGTCTGGCTCTGGCAGTAGGACTCTGACTGACAGAGACCAGTGGATATATGAGAAATGGGGGTTCGTGCGGGACCACATTGTAAGAGTGCAGAGGAAGGAAAGTTGCAGGAAGGTGAATAACTCAGAAAATTATGTGACAATAAATATTAGTTGGCAAGTCAGTACAAAATATTTTTAACAATGATAACTTGGTGTTCACTTTTCCTGCTACGTCCTGATGGCCTTGCACATTTATGATACGCATTCACTTTCTTCTAGTGTACTGTGGGTGTATCAACGTGCGCGGACTCGAGTGAGGGTGAGCCTGATCCACTAGAGGGACCTTCACATGGACCATCCGGGTCATGCACTGCTGTCGAACTGCAGCAGCATGCAAGACGGAAGCGGGTCAGCACAACTGCGTCAGATAGCGAGGTGCCTGTCCAAAGTCTGCAACGGGACATGTTCAGGGATATAAGTGCTTTTGGATTACCCATCATCAAATCTCTTTCACTCCGCCCTACTTCCACGTTTCTCCATCGCATCCCACAATATAATTATCATGATTGTACTCTCTTGTTGCAGATCATGGAACAGGCAAAGACGACGTCAGGCATGATCACCGCTTTCTCATAGCCAAGGACGTCCCAGGAGAGAATTGTGCATGCGTATGCAATGTTGCTCAGGGAGGAGATGTTCTTGATCCCTGAGGAAAATTGGCAACGCTACAGTATGGAGGGATTGTCCTTGGCAAGGGCGCACAGACTTCCACAGACAAGGGCGTAGCAGAAAATATTTAAATCAAAGTTTATTGAAATTAAAAAAGTTTTAATTTAATGCCGTCTATGATTCATTTACTACGATTTTCTTTGTGTTGCAGAGTCCGATAAAGCATATGCCATTAGTGCCACTGCAACAGACGAGGATGCCACCACAATATCCCCACCAGGTACACTGTGAAACATTTTTGAGTCTTCAGCCTGACTCAAGATTTTCTCTAACACACAGCTTGTGAAAGGTTGTGATTTGTTTTATATGATTTGTTTGGCACCGATACATATTGATACGCTTATGTGTTTTGCCCACAGGCAAGGATGGAATCCCGTCCTGTGACATACCCCTGGATGGCAGCCCCCCCCCCCCACTATGTCAGTGGACACACCCCACCGCCACATCATTCATCACGTGGCATGGATAGGCTAGGGGAAAGCGAATTCCATGTCCAATTTGAGGGTCCCGAAGATGGCACAAACTCCGGCACAGAAGTAACAGAATTCTATATTTGAGATTGACATGTGCCGTAGGAGTGACGTTGCCCCCAAAATTCACTGTTGTGCCTGCTTGTGTGTTGCACATTACCGTTTAATTCACTGTTTCTCACTACGTTATTTGTTTGCTTTCACTAATGAACAATGTTCTGTTGAATTGTGTTGCATATTTAAAAAGAATTGCTTGTTTTTCAATATGTTAATTGTTTCCACTAAATAAACAGTTTAAATTTAATATAGTATTGTGGAAAAAAGTGTCTGTTAATCATGGCGTAGATCTCTCATATGGAAACAACCTGAAATGATGGAATGCATCTCACATACAAAAGCATTGATTTATTAGAGAAATAAAACACAAACAGGCATAGAATAGCATTGAATTGCAAAATGTTTTCATTATAAGCCATGAAAATCAAACAATGGCATTTAAACGCTTTAAAGATCAGGCAATTTTAAAATAGGTGATGTAGGTGGTACTATTAACACAGAATTAATAATTTCACAATGTAAAACCATCCATTAACATACATAGATCGCACTTTTGTTAGATCTGGGGCCTTCATGATCGGGTACCTCTGCCGTGAGAACACAACCCTGACATCCCCTGTTTGCTTTTGATCCTCAAAACACATTGTCCTGCCAGGGTACACTGCCTCGCTCTGAGTTGTAGTAAGCACAGAGATGGTCCCTCAGCTCCTTTGCTCTTCTGTTGCTGGTGTTTCCTTGCAATGACCCTAGTGCCACCATCGGTGATGCCGGTCTTGCAGCTCTCCATGAACCTGGTGTGACTTCACCTGTCTGTTTGTCCATCGTGTCACCCTCCACCAAGGCTGCAGACGCACCTCTGGTGCGGATCAGGTTATGGAGGACACATGCCGCGTAGACAATGGCCTGCACATTCTCGGGCTCCTGCTCCATTGTTGTCAGCAGGCATCTGAATCTGCTAGCAAGGATACCAAAAGCATTCTCCACTACCCTCCTAGTCCTGGACAGCCTGTAATTGAAGATCCTTTGCTCCCTTGACACCCCCCTGTGAGGGTATGGCTTCATCATCCATGGCCTGAGTGCGAAGGCATCATCACCGTCCAGTGCGTAGGGGATGTCAGGGTTGTCTTCTCCCGGCAGAGGTTCTGGATCCGGAAGGCCTGCTCTCCCTTTTTCCAATGCTTGCCCAAGGGAGGTCTCTCTCCAGATCCCTCCATCTGCGGCACTGCCAGGTGTGCCCACATTCACAAACATGAAGTTGTAGTTTGCATCTACCACAGCTAACAGCACGATGGAATGGAACTTCTTGTAGTTAAAGTACACAGAACCTCCCCCGGGTGGACACCGGATGGCCACATGCTTCCCGTCAACAGCCCCACATGTGTGCAGGAAGTTCCATCTGCTTTGAAAGCCGTGCGCCACACTCCTCCACCCGTCTGGTGTAGTTGGGCAGTCAATAAGCTCATCATATGTTTTGTTGATGGCGTCACACGTCTCTCGGACTACACCGCTGATGGTGTTGTGAGCCACACGGAAGTTATACGACAGGCTCTTGTAGGAATCCCCTGATGCAAGGTAGCGGAGGGTGATGGCTAGGCGCAGGCCTGGTTCCAGTGACTTCCGCATGACGGTGTCCATTTTCTGCAGTAGAGGCCCGACTCGTGTCTTGAGCTCCTGAAACAGGTCAGATTTCTAAAGGCAGCATCATCTACCCGCTGCAGATCCGTCATCATGGTCTCATACTGGCCCAAAGTAGGTCTCATCCGGAACAAAGACCTCATCCACACAGACCTCTTCCTGGGCTTCTTCTTCATAACCTTCTTTGTTGAACTGCTGCATGGATGACCTGCAACCATGACGGCTGCTGCTAAGAGAAGAGTCTGTTGGTGTAGCAGCAATGCAATGTCAATTTCTTCCATTGTGCAGTAGTTTACAGGTCCTAATCAAGTTTGCTGCAAAATTAAGAGAAAGAATAAGTGCGAATATTCTGAAAAAGTTTACGTGGGGAGAGTTGGCATGGACTTTGTGGGCCAAAGGGCCTGTTCCTGTGTTATACTGTTCTATGTTCATGGTCTCTCTAAGAACACAGCTGCTACTGTTGACCAAGCAATGAACATTCTCCCACTCTCCTTCACACTTGAGGTGATTTATGTTGGCCAATTAACCTACCAGCAGGCAAGTCTTTGTGGGAGGAAACTGTAGCTATGGAGGAAGATATTTGGACAGTTGCATGGATAGGAAGGGTTTAGAGAGCTCTGGGCCAAATGCAGATAAATGACACAAGCCCAGTATGCCAGCTTGGTTGGCATGGTCATGGTGGGCTAAAGGTCCTGTTTAGGTGTTGTATGATTTACAAACTCCATGCAGACAACCACGAGTGACCACTGATTTATTTTTATATACAATCATCCTATTGTTATTACTAACTTTGTTATTGCTGGTCTACAATTCTTAGGCCCTAACCCCCTTTATAAAATTGACTTTTAGAAAGCACATTTCTATAACACAAGTTGTTTTAGAACAAAAATAGCCAGCGACTTTTGTTTACCTGAAAAAAAATGGCGTCAGGCTCGAGCTTCCAGACTCCGCTCCAAATGGCGTCAGGCTCGAGCTTGACTCCTCTCAAAATGGACGTCCCCCCTCCCCCCTCCCCCCTCCCTCCCTCCCCTCCCGTCAAAGTCCGGGATCGCATGCTCGTTAGACAGGCCGTGCGATGGTCACCCGACGTACGTGCAACAAAAGCTTCCGGCAAGGCAACATTTTTTTTTACTTACCGCAAGCACGTATTTTAAAACACCTCGGCCCCCGCGCAGCATCCGTGCGCGCTCCCGTGGCATAGGCTCGGCGCTCTCGCCGTTGCCGTGCGGTCCACTCTACAGGCGAAGCCGCGCTTCACCGACGATGACCGCAAACACGTAAGACAGAGCCTTCACTCAGTCTCTGCGAGATGGAGGAAAGCGAGGGGTCAAGGCTCTCTGCGCTGCGAAAAACACTGAACACACGTCTACTCGACGGTGAGTCCCCTCGATGTGGTTGAAAAGTGTTTGCCAAATTGGTTGTCTTGGCTTTTAAAACATTTTCACAAAATTGATTGGTTGTAAAGTGTTTTGCCAAATTGTCTGTCTTTGTTTTTTAAATCATTGCAAACAGTTTTCGAATCCATTTACAAACTCCATGCAGACAACCACGAATGGATAAAGCGTGAATAAACATTTTATTAGATCAGGACTGTGTTTAATTGCAAAATTGGCGCTCATTCCGTGACTTCCGCTTAGTGGCAAGATGGCGCCGATGACGTCATTTCCGGTTAGCGGCAAGATGGCGCTGAGTGGCTCCATGCGTCAAGCCCTTTGCCCCGGTGACCTTACGTGCAACCCCCCTATGCACACACAGACACACACTCACACACACTCTCACAGACACACACACACATACATACACACACACACACACACACACACACACACACACATACTCACAAAATTGACAATTTCGGCGGGTTTTAACGGGCCCGCTACGCTGGAAACAATGGTCAGTTCTTACCTGCAGTTCATCGCGTGTACTCCAGTTGGCGTAGCGTAGCAACAGTGTGGGTCACGGGTCGTGACCCGACTTCCGTGCAACCTCCCTATATGTGTGTGTGTGTGTGTGTTTGTTTGTTCTGTGTGTGAGTGTGTGTGAGTCTGTGTGTATGAGTCTGTGTGTGTGTGTGTGTGTGTGTGTGTGTGTGTGTTGTGTGTCTGAAAGTCTGTGTAAGTGTGAGTCTGTGTGTGTATATGTGTGTGTGTGAGTCTGTGTGTGTGTGTGTTTGTGTCTGTGTGTGTTTTGAGTCTGTGTGTGTCTGTGTGTGTGTGTGTCTGAGAGTGTGTGTCTGTGTGAGTCTGTGTGTGTGTATATGTGTGTGTGGAGTGTGTGTGTGTGTGTGTGTGAGTCTGTGTGTGTGTGTGTGTGTATATGTGTGTGTGTGTGAGAGCGAGTCTGTGTGTGTGGTGTGAGAATCTGTGTGTGTGTGTGTGTGAGTCTGTGATATGTGTATATATGTGTGTGAGAGTATGTGTGTGTGTGTGTGTGTGTGTGTGTGTGAGTCTGTGTGTGCGTGTGTGTGGGTGTGTGTGTGTGCGAGAGTCTGTGTGTGTGTGTGTGAGTCTGTGTGAGGTGGAGGGTGTGTGTGTGATCAACAAATAACAAATAGTACAAATAATATAGCATTTCGTAGTTCAGAGCTTATTCGTTATGTTTAATAGCCTGATGGCTGTCAGGACGAAGCTGTTCCTCAATGTGGATGTTACAGTTTTCAGTTTACAAAAGTCAGACTTGACTCCAGAAGTCGGGTATGTCAGTCATCCACAAGCCGTGATTTAGTCTGTCAGTCCAGAGGCCATGAGTGAGTAAGTCAGTCAGTCCACAGACCATGAGTTAGTCCCAGGCAGTGAGTGAGTCCAGCGGCCATGAGTAGGTCGCTCACCGCCCCCCCCCCCCCCACTGGACATCCCCCACATCAAGACGCTGCCCTCCGCCTGGCTATAGGATGCGCCCCCCTCCTGAATCCGCCCCCATCCCCCGCTGCAGGACATCCCCCACTCTCATCACCCCACGAGAGCCCCCGCCTGAAGCCGTCCCCCTCCCTCGGCTGCAGGACGTTTTGCCGCCCCCCACCCCCACCCGACAGCCCCGTCGCTAAAAAATGTTTTGTACAAATTCTTCAGTGAGTCCAGAGGGTTGAGAATTACAACAAAACAATGGAATTCTTTAATTTGCCACAACCAAGAAATGAAAGGATGCACCTTGATGATGACAATCCAGAATTGCTGCAGGAATTGCAATACGATAGAACTGAACAACAGCAATTTGTTGAGGAGAATGGGTCTCTGCTGAATGCTGAGCAGAGAGCAGTGTATGCACTCAATTTAACAGAAGGTGAAGACATTACCCTTCAGCAGACCCAATTCCTCATTCAATCAAGTTTTTGCTATGACGATCCATAAAGCACAAGGACAAACAATGCAGAACGTGTTGATCTACCTCGACAAACCGGTATTTCAGCATGGAAAACTATATGTGTCTCTTAGCCGAGGAAAGATGAAGGGAAATGTTCAAAGTTTTCCTGAAGGATTGAACATCGACCAAGAATGTTGTCATTAAAAGCGTGCTTCGTTGAATGATAACTTCTGAGATAAATTCTCAGATTTTCTGTTAATATTTGACCGCTGAATCTCTCTATATTTAAATTGTCTCTTTTTTTATCAACAGCAAAGAGACATAAAGATGCAGTGAGCAGCAACAAGAGACACAACAAGAAAGAACTTAATAATTCTCATCTTTAACATTTAAATTGTTCTTATATTTTAAGAGTCATTCACATTTTAAACTTTAATAAATCCTTTTTCCACTTTTCATGCCTGCGTGTTCTTCATCACAATGGGAGCCTAATGGGCAGGAATGGCTGCTCTGTGGGAGAGCCACTAAGAGTGCATGGGGGGAGGATGTGGGGAGATGGACGGAATGCATGGGGGTGGAGGGGAATGGCAAGGAGCAGAGTGGGGGGGTGAAGGGAGGACGGGTGACTGAGTGAACTGCCAGCGTACCAGGTGTGAGTGACTGCACTACCAGCCCACGAGCTGTGAGTAAGTGAACTGCCAGCCCACCAGCTGTCAGTGACTGAACTGCCAACCTACCAGCCGTGAGTGACTGCACTGCCAGCCCACGAGCCGTGAGTAAGTGAACTGCCAGCCCACCAGCTGTAAGTGAACTGCCAGCCCACCAGCTGTAAGTGACTGAACTGCCAGCCCACCAGCCGTGCGTGACTGCACTGCCAGCCCAATTATCTATTTAGTCCACCCTCTCCCCCTTCTCTATCACAGAGTCTGTCACCTGTTTTGGGCAGAATTTCTGGCAGTTTCTCAGCTGTCAGCCTGCCAGGTCTGAGTGACTCTACTGCCAGCCCTCAGTGACTGAGCTGCCTGGCCTCAGTGACTGAGCTGCCAGCCTAAGAATCTATTCGGCACACAATGTCCATACTACACCTCTGGAAACCAGTCCCTTCGGCCCACAACACCCATACTAGCGCAAGAAAAAGCAGCCCCCCCCCCCCCCCCCCACTGGCCAGCAATATTGGAATTGGTGGAGAGGTGGAATATTGCGTTGGGTGACCAGCCCTCCCGTGTGATGCTGGGACCAAACGGGTCCCACTTAGTCTAGTACACTCTGGAATTTAGAAGGATGAGAGGGAATAGAGTCAAGTCTATGTGAGTGTTCACATACACTATCGACTTCAATTTAAGAATAGAAAACTGCAGGACATGACCGTTAAAAGGAAGTGTAAGAAAGCTGAAGGTGTTGTACAAGATAATTCAAGTGAGGACAGTGAGAGCAGCGAAACTGTCGGTGAAAATCAACAAGGAGGATCATCGTCCCATGACCTCAGAGACATGTTTCGTGCAGCCCAGATTATGCAGAACAGCATCGTCAACTAACCAAACCCCACCCAATGGCCCCCAACTTCGAAAGACGCAACATTAGATAAGGCTGAAGAGATTGACCCAGCTGACCTGTACAACTTTTTGCCATGGACCACCGGAGCAAGCAGTCAGCCCAAAGAATATGGGAAAGTTGATGTGCCTGACGAGCTGCATCACCGTCTGCTGTCAGTTGCCCAGGATGTCATGTACCTGAAAGCCAAAGGAAGGATACTCCTTCCAAAACATTGACTGCGGTGATCTGCCTCCAGCCCCAAGCACCTTGCTAGAACAAACCTACTGCTCATGCAAGAGAACTAGTGGTGAGAAGTCAAATACAGGGAAAGGAAGATGCTCATGTCACCAGCATGGTGTGCCATGTACTGAATTATGTAAGTGTGTTGACTGCAGAAACCCTCTCACTACAAAAGAGTTGGAATCTGATGATGAAGAATCAACTGAAGAGTAGATGGTTCCTTGACATATTAACTTTGTCATGAATATTATTTTCATTGATACCACTGAGCTTTAACATCAGCATAGATAGAAGATCTGTTAATTAGCTTAATTAATTAGTGTGCAACTTTTTGCACTGACGAGTTATGAATTCCTTCTCAATAATTTTTTTATCTAAATCTGTGCAAATTTCATGTAGATACCAGAGATGGGTCACAAAAGTTAAAATCTAGACCCATTTTAGATGTACGGCCCACGGTCTATAAAGCGTGTCATGGGCTACGACAAGATGAGTGAACACTTACCCGACCTAGTGCATGGAAGGCAGCACAAAGATGAAGCTAGAGACATGTTTGTGCAAGCAATAACTGACCCAGGACATGATGACGGCCTAAGGACTGACCTAGGACTGAGCTGGCCCAAGTAAGGAGACTCGCCAGCTCCAGCACCACCGGCAAACACCGGAAGAAGTAGTGGATCAAGTAGTGATGGTGCTGAGCACACCATACCAAGGCTGGAACTGTGTGCAGCTCTGCTAGCAGAGGAGTTAGCTGACCTAATTTCAGCGGAGCCAGATCTTCAGCTCGACGCTATAACCTTCTACGCAGACAGCAAAGTGGTCCTGGGCTACATCTACAAAGAGACCAGGCGTTTTTACGTCTATGTCAGCAACAGAATACAATGGATCCAAAAATCTTCTCGACCAGATTAGTGGCGCTATGTGTCTACGGAACAGAATCCAGCAGATCATGCTACACGATCTGTTCCTGCACGTCATTTGATGGACACCAACTGGTTCACTGAGCCCAAGTTCCTGTTCAGTTCACAACACTGCCTCCATGAGTCTAACTATGACCCTGTTGATCCTAATGCAGATACAGAAGTTTGCCCTTAAGTGTCCACCTTGAACAATGTAGCTTTCACCAAATAACTTGGTTATCGTTTTACCAATTTCTGGAACTGGAAGGCACTAACTCTCGCCATCACACGTCTTCTGCACATCATCCGTTTCTTCAGCTCTACCTCTGGGAAGAACAGTTCTTGTAAGAACTGGCACTACTGTGAACCTGAATGCACTGTTGAAGAATCCATCCAAGCTAAAAATGTAATCATTCAAGTAGTACAGGCAGAAGTCTATACCCAAGAGTTGGATGCATTCAGAAACAGCAAGATTCCCCATTCGAATCTAGACATCTCTGTGTAGGTGGTTGAGTAATATCAAAGTGAGGCCTGGGTCTTTGAACTTTTGAAAGACAGGATAGCAGGAATGCCAGAGAGGGATAGGTTCTGTGTAATGTCCTTTGATGAAATGAGTCTACCTGTCGGCCTCTCATACAATATTAGTGAAGATTTAGTAGAGGGTTTAGAGAACATTGGATCCCTTGGGAAGACGTCACGGCCTGCCAACCATGCTATCGTTTTCACGGTTAGAGGCTTGATGGGAAAATGGAAACAACCTCTTGGTTATTTTCTGTCGTGAGACACCACAACGGCTGACAAACTGCGATCATTACTAAATGAATGTTTACAAAAGGTTAAGGCAATTGGACTACACCGTGGGGCTGTGGTTTATGACCAAGGTTCAAGTAATGTTTGACTCTACACCAACTTGGGAGTGACAGAAGATTGGCCTTTCTTTGTCCACAGGGCAGCCAAGATCTATTGAATGGATGATCCACCACACTTGTTAAAAAACACTCGGTCAAATTTGGAAAAGTATGCTTTTGAAGTCAAGGGAGAGGATGGCAGAAAGAAACATATCCGATGAGCACATATTTACAACTTTTATGAACATGATTCCCATTTTTGCAACTTCTATGAATATGAAAAGCCCATAAACTGACCAGAGGCCACTTTGTTCTAAACAGCATCTCTACCATTCGGTAGCAGCAGGCGTCTACACCTATACAGCTCTTGGAAAGTTGCCTGGGGAGGCTCTTCATACGGCATTCATTGAAATGATTGATGGACTGTTTGATTCATTTAACAACAGGTTTTTCAAGGACCCTAAAAAGTTGAGACCTATTTCAGAAATTCTGCGCATGTCATTTTTTGATTCATGCTTACCTTTACTCCAAAGCTTGACAGTGTTTGGATCAAAAAATGCGTTGTTTGTCAAGGGGTGGCGGCTTGCAATTTCTTGCATTTCACAGCTGTGACAGCACATAAAGGAAAGCACAGACGCTCGTTTTCTGTTCACATCTCGGCTTAATCAGGATATTGTTGAGAATTTGTTCTCTTCTGGAAAGGACAGTAGCGACACAACTTCAAGTCCACCTTCAAAACAATAACCTCTATGAACCATTTCAGTCCGGTTTTCGCCGCAATCACATCACAGCCTTGGTAAAAATTACAAATGATCTCCTTCTCGCAGCTGACACCGGCCACTTATCCATCCTAATCCTCCTCGACCTCACAGCAGCCTTTGACACCATCTCCCACCCAATTCTTCTGGAACGTCTATCTGCCACCGGCATCAACAACAATGCACTACTTTGGTTCAGGTCCTATCTACACGACAGAAAACAGTTCATCCAGGGAAATAAAGTCACATCCACAACTGCCAGTCACCCATGGTGTTCCTCAGGGATCGGTGCTGGGGCCACTGCTTTTTATCATCTATATTCAACCTCTTGGCAATATTCTCCGTCATTTTGGAATCAATTTTCACTGCTACGCCGATGATACACAACTTTACCTCTCCACAAAACCAAACACCTCCCTTCCCCCAACTGCCCTCACCACCTGTCTTCAAGCTATCAGCAACTGGATGTCGCTCAACCTTCTAAAATTCAATGGAGATAAAACAGAAATCATGCTAATTGGCTCAAAGTCCACACTCTCCAAAACCCACCCGTTCACCATTTCAGTTGATGGCTCACCCATACCCACCTCCTCCCATGTCAAAAGTCTCGGCGTCATTTTGGACAGTACACTCTCCTTTGGCCCCCACATCAGCAATATCACACGCTCTGCATACTTTCATCTCCGCAACATCTCCAGACTCCGCCCCTCCCTCTCAAAAGACAATACAAAAGTCCTCATCCACGCTCTGGTCACATCCCGCATCGATTACTGCAACGCCCTCCTCACTTGCACCTCCAATAAACTTCTTCATCGCCTCCAATGCATTCAGAACTCTGCAGCCCGGATCATCACCCGCACCAGATCATCGGACCACATCACACCCATCCTCACTCAGCTCCACTGGCTCCCTGTGCACCACCGGATTAACTACAAGATTTTACTGCTGACCTTCAAAGCCCTACACCACCTTGCTCCCCAATACCTCTCTGACCTGCTGCTACCATACACTTCAGCTACCATACCATTCGTTCCTCCTCAGCTGCAATTTTAACTGTCCCCACATTTAGACTCAGCACCATAGGTGCCAGAGCCTTCAGCTGCTCTGCCCCACGTCTCTGGAACACTCTCCCACCTCCCATCCGTCACCTGGACACTATCGATCAATTCAAATCACAACTCAAAACACACCTGTTTAGATTAGCATACCCGACATAACTTCCACAATATTCACCCTGATTTTAATGACTTAAAATGTTTTGTGTATTTTTAGTTTTTATAGTTTTTTGTTTTTAATCAACTAGATTTTAATATTGATAAATGTATTGTGATTTTATGTCCTGTAAGGTGTCCTTGGGTGTCCAGAAAGGCGCCAGCAAATAAAATGCATTATTATTATTATTATTATTACTGTTCGGCGAAAGGGCGGATTCCGAGACAATCCATCAGTGAAGGAGTTTCGATGTGCTTTTCGAATGGTTATGGTAGCTGAACTGATAAAGCAAGCCGTGAGTGCAGTTCCCCCGATTCTGAGAAATTTATCTTAACACTGCGAGCACTGACAAAGATCCGAAACGTCACCCTATCCTTCTCTCCAGAGATGCTGCCTGTCCCGCTGGGTTACTCCTGCAATTTGTGTCTTCCTTCGATGTAAACAAGCATCTGCAGTTCCTTCCTTCATTGTTCCAGTAAATCTTGTCTGTGCTCTCTGCCGTGCTTTCGCGCTGTATAGTGCAGTGCCCAATATCCCAGCCTTAATGAAACCAATGTTTTAACGAAGTTCAACACAACCTCCTTGCCTTTGTACCCAGCACCTTCAGTTACAAACCCGTGCAAAAGGTTGGCATTGTTGATACTGCATATTTTGCATAGTGCATATACTACAAAGTGGAGTATCTTGCTCCGCTCTACGATCTTTGGCCAGTGCACCATCTTTGGTGGCATCCTCGAAGGGGCGGGATCTATGCGACACGTGATTTGTTGCCTGCCATCCGGGGCGGGATGGGGGCAGGATCCATGTGTGCTCGTGATAGATGTGGCCCGCCATCCACTCACAGACATGCGTCCTGGCCCCTATACAGAACAAGGTTGCAGACCCCTGCTCTATGGGAACAGAATGGCTTTACAAACCATAGGTCAAAAGCAATGGTCAGAAGCCTGGAAAAAATTGGCAAAAATACAAAAGACCTATTCCCATTTAGAGATAATCCAATTTGAAGCACACACAAAAAAGGAGCTTCATGCATACGGGAATAACCTGGCAGACCAGACACCAAACATGACAAAGGTGTGTATAGTCATAAGAACACAGAGAATTCAAACCAAGATTTGGTTCTCAAGCAGCTAATGGATCAAAAAATGGTAAATTGACCCCGCTGTCCCACCAGATATACATATAGCGAAGACCCAGATGGAAAGATTGTGGTCAACCTTCCCATCAAAGGGTTACGGCTGATATCTCCCATACGAGACAGAATTGGTTTATCACAAGAAGCCCACCGATGCTTGGGCATGGCACAGAATAGATTACATGCATGTGGGTGCGCTGCTCGGCTGCGCACTGCGTCCCAGTCGGCTCCATTTGTGTCTTGTTTAAATGTTGTTTAAATGTTGTCTAACCTGTCCCATCTGTAAAATCTGCCTATGTGCATAGTATGAGATGTGTGTCCTGAAAACGATGCTTCTGATTCTGTGGATTATTCTGTGGATTATTGGCCTTTGTGGACCATGTCTGTCAGTGCAAACAAATGCACTCCTGAGTGGCGTCAAGGACAGGTGTGGCGAGGAGCCACGGCCTGTACGCTTGTACAATCGAGAGGCTTTGCTGGAGCTACAACCCAAGCTGACTCAGGGGACATCAAGCCACTTCTACCGTTTGATGTTGGATAACATCCCTCAGGAACTGAATAAAACTAAAAGGAAAAAGAAACGAGGAAGAAGAGGGGGCATTCGGAACCGCCTACGACGGAGATTCAATCGGCTGGCCCTCCCATCCATCATCCTTACAAACCTGTGCTCTTTGAACAACAAAGTGGACGCGATACGGACATACATAAGGTAATGTAATGAATTTCATGAGGCATTCTTATTGTGCTTCACGGAAAGCTGGTTGCAGTCGACTATGCCCGATTCTCTCTTTGAAGTGCCCGGATTCACCTTACTGCGCGCAGACAGGGATGCAGCTGACTGGAAAAACGAAGGGAGGCGGCATTTGTGTATACATAAACGATCTTTGGTGCCGTGCGCACTCAGTAAAATATAAGATCTGTGACCCCAATGTAGAAATTCTCAGCATGTAGTTAAGACCTTTCGATTTGCCTCGAGAATTTGGGTGCATTTTGCTGTTTGTTGTGTACGTGCCTCCCAGCGGCAAAGCATCACTGGCGGCCGGGACAATAGCGGACTGCGTTCATGAACTACAACTCAACTACCCCGATGCACCGGCAATAGTGCTTGGGGATTAGAATCAGTGTCGTTTGGAGACTGTGATACCTGGATTCGAACAGTACATCAAAGACAAAACCAGAAAAGACAATATCTTGGACAAATGTTTTGTAAATGTCACAGGCGCTTATGCATCCAAGTGTAAGCCACCCATATTGAATTCTGATCATAATGTTGTGCACATGATTCCAGTGCATTAGACCAAACTTAGGAGAAGTAAACCAGAAAAGAAAGTGATAAGGACATGGACAAATGAACATCAGGAACAACTGAAAGCCTGTTTTGAATTGACAGACTGGGAAACCTTTCAGGAGGGTTCACTAGATGAAATAGCTATAGTTACAAACGATTATATTGATTTTTGTGTACAGTTGGTTGTCCCCACTAAGGAGATTAAAATCTATCCCAACAATAAATCATATGTAACTAAGGACATTAAAAAAAAGTAATAAATACAAGGAAAGTGGCTTTCAAAAACAAAGATTCTGGGGCACTTAAACAGACAGAAAAATTACTGAAAATAAGATTGAGGGAAGAAAAAGTGGCGCACAGACAGCATCTAGAAGATGCTTTCAGAGTCAATAACTATAAAAAGGTGTGGGATACAATGAAATCTATGACAGGAATGTCAACCCCATCTAAATCTATTGTGACAGATAACGAACTTTCTCTTTCCAACGAACTCAACACTTTTTTTTGCCAGATTTGAATCTCTAGTTAATTCTACTAAGTGCACCGACATCCTTAAATCTGTTATACCTGCTGTCTCTGACAGAATTGTCATCACTGTAGAAGATGTCAGGAAAACATTTCAGTGTACAAATACAAAGAAAGCTGCTGGGCCGGATGGATGCAGCGCATTTCTCTTGAGGAACTTTGCAACACAGCTGGCTGCAGTGAGGCACCAAATCTTTTAGGCTTCTGTGGACACACACACTGTCCCTCTGTCATAGAAAACGTCGCATATAAAACCTTTGCCCAAGATTCCAAGTCCGAAAGAACATAAGGATTTCAGACCCATAGCCCTTACCTCGGTGATTATGAAATCTCTAGAAAGAATTTTGCTCCGACATTTCATCAGTACAACAAACAATAAACTCGATCCATATCAATTTGCCTATAAGCAGGGCTGTGGCACGGTAGACGCTGTTGCCTCCTTAGTTCATATTATTTCTAAACATTTAGACAAACCCAACACCTATGCAAGAGCCCTCTTTCTAGATTTTTCGTCAGCTTTCAACGCAATACAAGCAGACATTTTGGTGTCAAAAATGGTCCAGCAAGAACTGAATCCCTATCTGATTCATTTGTATGCTTCCTTTCTCACTAACAGAATAAAACCCTTTCATCTGCCATCACAACCAATGTCGGGGCCCCCCAGGGTTGTGTGAGTTCAACTATGCTTTTTACCTTTTACACTGATGATTGTCGTACAGATACACCGAATCAATATATTCTAAAGTACTCAGATGATAGTTCCATTATCTCTGTTATGTAACTCAGACAACCCTGGACTGCACCAACTCGGCGTGAACAAACTGGTCAAGTGGACTGATAATAATGCCCTTGAGATTAACACAAAGAAAACGGAAGAGATTGTATTTGGCTCACCATCTGACTCACAAAGTTTCTCGTTATCCATTATGAACAAATCAAGCAGGTATTTTCATTTAAATACTTGGGGGTAACGATAGACCATCAGTTATCATGGAATCACCACATTGATAAGATTTGCAATAAGACAAAACAAAGAATCTGGTTTCTCCGCCGACTTAGATCTTTCGGAGCAAGTAGACAAATCCTTCTATTATTTTTTACCGCTGTGATAATGAGTGTTTTACAGTACTTTAACACTACCGGAGGATTGGCGTACTGCGCATGTTGTTCCATTGTTTAAAAACGGTTCTAAGAGTAAACTTAGCAATTATAGACCTGTTAGTTTGACGTCAGTGGTGGGCAAATTAATGGAAAGGATACTTACTGATAATATATCTAAGCATCTGGATAAACAGGGTCTGATTAGGAACAGTCAACATGGATTTGTGCCTGGAAGGTCATGTTTGACCAAACTTGAATTTTTTGAAGAGGTTACTAGGGAAATTGATGAGGGTAAAGCGGTGGATGTTGTCTATATGGACTTCAGTAAGGCCTTTGACAAGGTTCCACATGGAAGGCTGGTCAAGAAGGTTCAATTGTTGGGTATTAATGGTGGAGTAGCAAGATGGATTCAACAGTGGCTGAATGGGAGATGCCAGAGAGTAATGGTGGATGGCTGTTTGTCAGGTTGGAGGCCGGTGACTAGTGGGGTGCCTCATGGATCTGTGTTGGGTCCACTGTTGTTTGTCTTATACATCAATGATCTGGATGATGGTGTGGTAAATTGGATTAGTAAGTATGCAGATGATACTAAGATAGCTGGTGTTGTGGATAATGAAGTAGATTTTCAAAGTCTACAGAGAGATTTAGGCCATTTGGAAGAGTGGGCTGAAAGATGGCAGGTGGAGTTTAATGCTGATAAGTGTGAGGTGCTACATCTTGGCAGGACAAATCAAAATAGGACGTACATGGTAAATGGTAGCGAATTGAGGAATGCAGTTGAACAGAGGGATCTAGGAATAACTGTGCATAGTTCCATGAAGGTGGAATCTCATGTAGATAGGGTGGTAAAGAAAGCTTTTGGTGTGCTAGCCTTTATAAATCAGAGCATTGAGTATCGAAGTTGGGATGTAATGTTAAAATTGTACAAGGCATTGGTGAGGCCAATTCTGGAGTATGGTGTACAATTTTGGTTGCCATATTATAGGAAAGATGTCAACAAAATAGAGAGAGTACAGAGGAGATTTACTAGAATGTTGCCTGGGTTTCAGCAACTAAGTTACAGAGAAAGGTTGAACAAGTTAGGTCTTTATTCTTTGGAGTGCTGAAGGTTAAGGGGGGACTTGATAGAGGTCTTTAAAATGATGGGAGGGATAGACAGAGTTGACGTGGATAAGCTTTTTCCATTCAGAGTAGGGAAGATTCAAACAAGAGGACATGATTTGAGTATTAAGGGACAGAAGTTTAGGGGTAACATGAGGGGGAACTTCTTTACTCAGAGAGTAGTAGCTGTGTGGAATGAGCTTCCAGTGGAAGTGGTGGAGGCAGGTTCGATTTTATCATTTAAAAATACATTGGATAGGTTTATGGACGGGAAAGGAATGGAGGGTTACGGTCTGAGTGCAGGTAGATGGGACTAGGGGTGAATAAGTGTTCTAGAAGGGCCGAGATGGCCTGTTTCCGTGCTGTAATTGTTATATGGTTATATGGTTATACATGCTACAAGAGTTTGTCTGCTACTTCAAAATCAAAGCTGCTCCAACAGTTAAAAATCTGCTCAAAGATGGTTGGTCAACCACTTCAGAAATTGTATGAATCATCCTACCATAAAAACAAGGATGGCCAACAACATTTCTTCTGACCCCAACCACGTTCTGAACAGTGAGTACAATTTGTTACCATCAAACCGGAGATAAAGGGTTCCAAAATATAATAAGGTTAGTCTGAAGCACTCTTTTGTGCACCAGTCAATCCTCGAACTACATATGGTGCTTAATCCCAGATCAAATGCACGCTGATGGGCCTTAAATGTTGTCTTCTGTTATTGTAATGTTATGTTAAATGTATATATTTTGGGGTCCTGTCTTGATGTCTTAATGGTTGTCTTCTCTCGTCTCTTTTGTCTTTTCTGTGATGCTGTAAATGGAGCTGCTGCGATGCAAAACAAATTTCAGACTTGCTCTGACAATAAAGTAATATTGTATCGTACCGTATGCCACGATGGCACATTCACAAATGTACTATTGGTGGCCAGGGTTGATATCAGAGGTGAAAAAATACCTTATACAATGTGAACGGTTTATTGACAAATTCAAATCCAGTTACCAGGGCGCTGCCCCTGGTCAAAATTAAACCTAATCGTCCTTTTGATTTAATTTATTTGGACTTTATAGGTCCCTTGCCAAACCAGCATCTGCAGTTTCTCTTACACATTTTGTCCACTCCACTGCGAAATCTCCTCAAGGTATGTCTACTTTAAAGAAGTTTTCCTCCTCTGTATGATGAGAGTTCAGCAACATCCTCTCTCACTGCTCCCCTTCTGTGATTCCTCCTTCCCTCCGACTCTACGACCACATTTAACCCAGACCCGTTAACACAGCCATGTTTATTCTGTCCTCTGCTTGAATTCATTGAATGCATTAGCGCCATCTGTTGGACCTTTATTGTGAAATGGCCGTTGCACACAGGAAGTAGGAAGTAGGAAGCAGGAAATAGTCTCCTGTCTTTTGTTTGCCTGCCATGCATTAACATCTGAAGCAATCCTTTCCAATCCTGGCTTGTTACGCTTAAGAAAGCAATGGCTGCAAGTTCATTTTGTTTACTTTATGCTTAGAATCCTATATTGAAGAGTATTTATGACGGATGATGTTCAACTCCATAGCATTTGTGAATGTTCAATTTTCCGGAATACATAAAACACCAAGGCAAGAAGGCAACTGACTGGCTGTGCTGCTTCCTCTCCACGTGTTTCCGCTGCCTGAAGCATCCAAAGATCTGGCGCCGTGCCAAGGTGATCGCTCTGCCGAAGCCAAGCAAGCCTAGCGATGACCCCAAGGGATACCGACCCATCTCACTGCTGTGTGTTCCATACAAGCTCCTGGAACGTCTCCTCCACACACGTCTCAATCCAGTGATCGATCCCCAACTGCCTAAAGAACAGGCTGGCTTCCGAAGCGGTAGGTCAACGGCGGACCAGGTGACCCTCCTGTGCCAAGACATAGAGGACACCTTCCAGGCAGGGGAGAAGGCAGGCGCTGTCTTCTTGGACCTCATAGCTGCATATGATACTGTCTGGTTGCGTGGACTACACATGAAGCTTATGGAAACCATCCCAGACAAGTACATGGTGATCTTCATCATGGAGATGCTGAGCAACCGCAGCTTCAGGCTATACACCAGCAACGGGCAATGCAGCAGGGTGAGGAAACTTAAGAACGGCGTCCAACAGGGCTCAGTGCTGGCACCAATGCTGTTCAACATCTACATCCATGACCTGCCTGCAACCCAGTCAAAGAAGTATGGCTATGCTGATGACCTGGGCATCCAACTCAGTAAGCCATCCTGGGAAGCAGCAGAAGAGGGCCTCTCTGAAGACATGAACATCCTGTCTTCATACCTGATGAACTTGTGCCTTAAGCTCAGCATGGGTAAGACAACATCTTCAATGTTCCACCTCAACAACAGGGAAGCGACCCGCGAGATGAACGTCATGGTGGATAACGCCCGGTTACGGTCCCAGCCTCGGTGTGAAGCTCGACAGAACGTTGTCATTCAAACAACACCTGGAAGGTGCCAAGGCAAAGACAACCGCCCGTGCCGCACTGATATGCCGCCTAGCCGGCACCACATGGGGAGCCACGACGAAGACACTGCGCCTGTCCACAATGGCCCTGGTGTTCTCAGCCGCCGAGTACTGCGCCCCGGTCTGGTGCCGTGGCCCTTACGCCAAGAAGCTGGATGCTGCCCTCAACAGCGCCCTGCGGACTGTCTCCGGATGCCTACGAGCCACCCCAGTAAACCAACTGCCCGTCCTCGCTGGCATCGCCCCAGCCAACATCAGACGAGAAGCAGCCACGCTGACCCTATCTCGAAAGGCACAGACCAGTGAATCCCACCTCCTCCATCAGATTGTCACAGAGACACCACGACGAGTGCGCCTCAAGTCACGGCACCCCTTTGCCACGCAAGCCCAAGAGCTGCTCTGCACAACACCGGCTGATGCTTCTAAGGCCGCCTGGGTCAAGACGAGATCAGAGACCAGTGGAAGTCAGCGGAACCATCTAGGTTACACCAGTAGTACATCAATGACCCCATGGACGTCTCTGGCCAGGACCTGTCCCGAAAGCAGTGGACAACCCTCAACCGCTTGAGGACCGGCATCGGACGCTATGGAGTAGCGATGAAGAGGTGGGGCCTCATGGACAGCGCCTCCTGCGAGTGTGGGGACCCAACACAGACATTGGAGCACAAAGTCACCAGTTGCCACAAACACCGGCCACCAAATGGTGAACGAGGTCTGATTGACCTGAACGATGACACATTGGCCTGGCTCGCCTCAACGGAGCTGCAGGTCTAAAAGACATACGACAGAAGAAGTGAATATTCAGTTTGCTATTATGCAGTCATGTTGTAGTTAACATACAGTGAATAGGATTTGCAGTGGCATTAGCTGGATTATGTTTATTGTATATTTTGCCCTATATGTTTCACTGTATCAGAAGATTTATTTCCATCTAAATGCATATTTCTGTAAAGGACAGTAATTTGTGTATCTTCCTTTTCCTTTATAGTTTTCACTCTTTTTCAATGACAAGAATGTGACAGCACTGAAAAATCATTAAACTTGGGAGCTGAGATGCTAACTTCCTGACTCGCATTTCGTTATTGAATCGAGTTTGGCTGGCTGTCAATTTACGTTCTACTGCTCACAAACACGTAGGGAGGACAGCTACAACGTTTGTTTTCTCGGGACTTGCCTGCGCATCCATCTTTTACCTCGTGGATTCCAGCTCCGGTTCCAGACATCCCAGTTCAGACCCAACTATAGGGAGGTTGCACGGCTGTCGAGGTCACGACCCGTGACCCGTACTGTTGCCACGCAACGCCAATTGGAGTACACGCGGTGAACCGCAGGTAAGCACTCACCATGGCTTCCAGTGTAGCGAGCCCATCCTCTGCTCCCGTATCCGTTCAATTGTCGCAGTATGCCTCAAATCTCGCAACTGAGGAGTACGAACAATATGTGCAAAAAGTCTCCTTGAATGGTATTGATCCTTACTTAGTGCCTGAAGCTGAGAGATCCCATGACATCTCCCAACTGCCAGAACTTAATTCCATGGACATCATGGCACTACCTCATCTCAACGCCCAGTCCATACACAGCAAAGAATTTTCAGGCCAACAAGTCATCTGAGGCTTACAATCAGTTTGCTAATGGTTGGTTACACGACACTAGTGTATACATCGCAAATAATTCTCCAGACTTACGAGTGGTGTGTGGAAAAGTAAGTTATGCTAATACTAACTTATATTATTTATGCTATTACTTATTGGAAGCTATTTTAACACTTTTTCTTTTCAATTATCCTCGTACCACAGGATCTGCACTCACAAGCTGTCGGCGTGAATTCTAAGCCATTGATGCCGAGGGTTTTTGGGACAAATGGCCAGATATACAGTGCTCACTGCGATTGCAAGGCAGGGCTCGGAGAAGTTTGTACCCATGTAGTGACGCTTCTCTTTGGTATTGACGCTGGAGTACGGATTAGTGAGAAGACAACAGTCACCCAGGTCAAAAGCATATTGGATGGAGCCAACGAGAAAGCAGATTAAAGCTGCGCCTGTCAGCAAAGTTAACTTCTCTTCAGCAGCACAGAAGAAAAGATGGTTTGATGCTGCCATAGATGGAACTGAGCCAAAACAGCAACAAACCAGAGATGAAGCTCCATCAGTGTCACCCGCTTCTTGTCGAGCATCGGAGTTGTTGCAGGACAAAGTACTGAGTGGACTTTTGTTAGGCACGTGCCATCAGGGTAGGCAAGGTAGGCACTGCCTACCCTGACTAAAATTATAAAATGGTAATTATTAAATATACATAGTAAAGGCAAGGGAGAATTATGCCTACCTAAGAGATCGATCTGTTAGGTAGGCATAATTCTCCCATGCCTTTCATCCGCAGTACATGTAATACGTGAAAGTATGTGCAGCTCACGTGCCGTCGACGCTGCTTCAGACCTTCAATGACAAGGGGAGCTGAATCTAGCTGAAATTCTGCCTTTACACCGTGGTCTGCGCATGCGCAGCGCAAGTTTCTTGGCGGGTTTTTCAAACATGGATCGTCCTTATCTTAAGTGTATCTTATGAAACAAAGAGAGAAGAACGTAGTTTGTGTACAAATAATGAGGGAAGTAGATTTCTTTGAGCTTTATGTTTTTAAATACCGTATTTCCCGGCAAGGAAGACGCTATTGTTTACCCAAAAATAAGGCACGACAATTTACCTGCAGGCCGAAGGTTAGGTTATTAGCCAAGAAAGATAGTCTTGGCTGTTCCTCAGTACTGCAACATCAAGAACGATGTTGCTATATTGAGGGATAGCCAAGTCTATCCCTCATTGCTGGCAGCTGATGGGAAGCGGCTGTAAAGTGGGAAGCGGTCGTAAAAGGACAGCGCCGCTGGGGGGTTGGGGGATAGTTCCTTTCACAGCGTGTGTCAGTCTGGCCAGGGGTAAAGTTGCGTGGGAGGGCAGGAGCATTGAGGGGGTCGGGGATCATGCCAGAAACTCACACTCACTGCTGCTGCGGCGATCCGGGCGCGGAGTCACCGCATTGTGGCCGGGGAGGGAAGTAGCTCGGGTGACTGCGAACGGACGCCGGGAACGGACTGCGGAACCGGCCGCCGCCTCAGCTCGTTCTGCGGCCTGCTCACCTCTGGCAGTGCTCTGTGTCTGAACACCTCTCTCCTGCCGCTCGCTGGCCTTGCTCATGTCAGCCGCTTCCCGCAAATCCTTAAATTCCGACTGCAGCGGGAGCAGGACATGGCCACCCTTGCTGCGCTGGGTGACACTGCATGGTATTCACTGCCCGGTCCGTGTCTTTCAATGTAGATCGACAGTGAGGGGAACAGCTCAAGAGCGGGTCAGCGGGCGATGGATAACAGGACAGCAGGCGGTGGAGCTTACTCCTGTGTCAGCGCGAGTAACCTCAATTGGTCCCTTGTTCGCGCTGACACAGGAGTAAGCCAGAGGTGAGCGAGCCGACAGAAGGTGCAGAGGTGGCGGCCGGTTCCGCAGCCACCCGAGCTACTTCCCTCCCTGGCCATAATGTGGGGGCTCCGTGCCCGGAGCGCCGCGGCAGCGGTGAGTGAGTGACTGGCATGATCCTCGACCACCTCCTTCTCAACGCTCGTGCCAGCCCCGCAACTTTACCCTTGGCCAGACTCCCCACACGCTGTGAAAGGAACTCTTCCCCCCAAATGGTCCCTTGAACTAGTATTGTCATTCAATAAGTTCACAACTAATTTAACTTGTCCCGGTGTGCTCCCGTTTTTCCTGCCATCTCTCCACCTGCCACCCTCCACCCATTCAGGGATCCACCCATTCTGTAATTCAGAACTAAGGAGATTTGGAAGCCTTGGGCAAATTGAACTGTTACTTTCTTTATTTTTTTTATTTTTTATTTATTTATTTTTTTTAATTTTTATTTATTAGAAGTACATTACATTACAACCACATACATTAATACTCGTCATTTATATCTTCTTACAATTAATGTACTCCCTTTATTTATTTTTTTACACTAGAAAAAGAAAAGATTGAAAGAAAGAAGAAAGTGAAGGAAAAAGTGCAAGTGTAGAAAAGTGTAGAAAATGTAACAACAAAAAAGGACGAAGACCCTATAAGAGCGAAATTAAAAACAAAAAGAAAAAGAGTTAAGAAATAGGCCCTAAGAAAAGAAAAGAGAAAGAGAAAAAAAGAGAAACAAATGTTTTTTTTGAGCATCACGTAAATAGGACATACCAACTCTTCAACTATCATCCCCCCTTACCTGACCTCAATTTTTTATTTTTTTAAAGTACTTTTGCACCCTATGTTTGTAATAATTCTATAAATGCAGACCACGTCAGGTGGAAGTGATCTGGTTTACCTGCTAGGAGGAGTCTTATCTCTTCTAGGTGTAATGTTTCAAACATATTTGAAATCCACATATTTATAGTTGGTATTGGAGCCTTCTTCCAAAATTTTAGAATTAGCTTTTTTCCAGTTATTAACCCATAGTCCATTAATTTCTTTTGAAACACATTTAGTTCTGGATCATCTTCCGTTATTCCGAAGATAATCCATTCTGCTTTGGGTATCAGTCTTGTTTTAAATAACTTTGTAAAGATTTCAAAAATTTCATTCCAAAATTTTTTTGAATTTTTGTACAGAAGACAAATGAGTGCGCTATAGTTGCTTCTTGGGATTGACATTTATCACAAATAGATGTTACGTTTGGGAAAATTTTATGAATTTTAGTTTTCGAATAATATAATCTATGTAAAATTTTAAATTGTATTAAAGTGTGTCTTACATTAATCGAGCATTTATGCACGTTTAATAAGTATTCATTCCAACTTTCCTTTGAAATTTTAATAGCTAACTCTTGTTCCCAGTCTCTTCTGATACCCTCCGTAGGTGGTATTTGTACATTTAAAATAATATTATACAAATATGATATTAAGTTTGCTGATTCTGCTTTTATCTGCATTGCCTCATCCAATACATCTACTGGATTATTATAATGATCTTTTGTATATTTTTTCAAATAGTCGCATATTTGAAAATATTTAAAATATTGATTATTTCCGAGTTTATATTTTATTTGTAATTGTTGAAATGAAAGTAATTTTCCAGTTTCATACAAGTCACCAAGCGTTTTAATTCCTAGACTATCCCATTGTGTATAAGCTTTATCTATAATAGAAGGACTAAACGAAGGGTTATTGACTATAGGTAATAAAAGTGATAAGTTTCTTAATTTTAAATTTTGTTTTATTTGTTTCCAAATACGGATTGTACTATGAATAATTGGGTTCTTATTATAGTTTATGTTATTCAGTTTCATTGGAGAGAGGAGGATCGCTCCAATGTTTCTAGAGGAGCAATCCTCTTTCTCCATTACAATCCAGTCTACTTGCTGGGCGGAGTTATCCATCAGTTGAATCATGTTTTTAATATTTACTGACCAATAATAATACATAAAATTAGGTAGTGCTAGACCCCCCAATACTTTAGGTTTATTCAGATGGGTTTTTTGTATTCTATGTGATTTATAGTCCCATATAAAATTAGTGATATCTGAGTCGAGTTTTTTAAAAAACTTCTTAGGTAAGTATATAGGAATTGATTGAAATAGGTATAAAATTTGTGGTAAAAAGATCATTTTTATTGCGTTTATTCGGCCTATTAAAGACATCGGGAGCGTTTTCCAGAATTTAATTAATGTATTTAGTTTATTAAGTAGGGGGTCAAAATTTGCCCTGAACATACCTTGATATGTTCTGGTAATTTCGATTCCCAAATATTTAAATTTTTCTGTAGCTATTTTAAAAGGGAATTTTAAAAGATGTGTTGAATCTTTCGGTTTTATTGACATAATTTCACTTTTATTCCAATTTATTCTATATCCAGAAAAAGATCCGAAGTCTTCAATTAAATTTAATATGTTTGGTATAGTGATTTGGGGTTTTGTAATATACAATAATATATCATCCGCGTATAAAGATATTTTATTATATGAGTCTTTAGTATTATATCCATGAATATCAGGGTGTATTCTAATTGTTTCTGCTAGCGGTTCAATAATGAGAGCAAACAGCTGTGGTGATAATGAGCATCCTTGTCTATTTCCCCTTGATAGTTGAAATTTCGAGGATAATATGTTATTAGTAAGTATTCTAGCTGTAGGTTTGTTATATAGTAACTTAATCCATAAAATAAAATTCTCTCCCAGTTGAAATTTTTGTAATACTTTATCCATATAATTCCATTCTACTTGATCAAATGCTTTTTCAGCATCCAGCGAAATAATTGATAATTCTTGATCTTCAGATTTGTGTGAGTGCATTATGTTGAGTAGACGTCTCATATTATTAGAAGAGTATCTCTTAGGGATAAACCCTGTCTGATCTGGGTTTATTAATTTACTAATGTATTTACTTAATCTTCTAGCTAATGTTTTCGCTAATATTTTTTGATCTGTGTTTAACAATGCTATAGCTCTATATGAGCCAGGTTCTTCTAAATCTTTATTTTTCTTAGGTATTAATGTAATCGTTGATTCCGCTAATGTATCAGGTAGTATTCGTTTTTTAAAAGCGTATTGGTACATTTTTTGTAATCTTGGTATTATTTTATCATAAAAGCTTTTATAAAATTCATTAGTAAATCCATCAGGGCCTGGTGTTTTTCCATTTTTTAATGAGTTTATTGTATCTTCTAATTCCTTAATTGAGATTTGTGCACCCAGTTCCTCTTGTTCCTTCAGCTCTAACTTTGGAAGATTACAGGTATCCAAGAACTTTGTGATATTATTGGAATCAATTATCGTTTTAGATGTATACAAATTCTCGTAAAATTGCGCAAATCTTTTATTAATATCCTTCGGTGTTGTTAATAATTCCCCTTTATCTGATTTGATCTTTGGTATAGTATGTTCCTTTTCTCGTTTTTTTAGCTGGCGAGCCAAACGTTTATGCGGTTTATCCCCAAATTCAAAGTGCTCTTGTTTTGTAATTTGAAAAAGTCTTATAAGTTTGGCAGATAATAATTTATTTAATTTAAATTTTAAAATTATTATTTTATTATGTTTATCTATTGATGGATCTTTAGCATTATCTATATCCATTTGTCTAATAAGTTCTTCTAACTGTCTTTGTTCATTCTTATTCTTTTTATTTTGAAAAGCTTGATATGAAATTATAATACCCCTAATGTATGCTTTAAAAGATTCCCAAAGTAAAGTAGGCGATATATCTGAAGTATCATTTGTTTGAAAAAAGACCTCCATTTGTTCTTTTAAATATATACTCGCTTGTGGATCTTTTAAAATTTGAGAGTTAAATCTCCAGAATGATTTATTCTTAGACAATCCTTCCAGTTTTAAAAAGAAAGTTAGTGGAGAATGGTCTGAAATTGAATTTGTATGGTATATTGCATTAGATGTTTGGGGGATTAATTTTGTATCCAGCAGAAAGTAGTCTATACGTGAGTATGTCTTATGTACCATTGAGTAAAACGAATATTCCCTGCCAGTTGGATTCACAATTCTCCAAACATCTGCTATATTAGTGTTATTTATATAGGTATTGAGGAGTTCCCCAGTTTTCGATTTCATATTCCCTCTCTGTTTTTGACTTGATTTATCTAAGTACGGATCTAAAACACAGTTAAAGTCTCCGCCTATTATAACATTTTGATAGTTTGACTCTGCAATTATATTGAAGATTTTATTGAAAAAGTGGGGGTTATCAAAGTTAGGGGCATATATATTTACCAAAGTAAGTGGAGTGTCATGGATTTCTCCATTAACTATTAGGTATCTCCCTTCTATATCTGTTATAATATTCTTTGCTTTAAATGGTATACCTTTTCTTATGATAATTGACGTGCCTCTAGATTTTGAAGTAAATGAAGAGTGGTATGTTTGACCTATCCATTTCGCCCTCAGCCTAACTTGATCCTGAGGTTTTAGGTGTGTTTCTTGTAGGAAGGTAATGTCAGAATTATACATTTTTAGCTGAGCTAACATCTTACCCCTTTTGATAGGTTCGTTAATACCTCTTATATTCCAACTACAAAATGAGATTCCTCCTAGGTTCTTTTGTGTGGTGTCATGCATTTTGAATAATTATAGTACCTTTGAATCTTGTGGTGCATCCATGTCCCAGGTCTTTAGGTATTGGGGGAGTTTTTGAATTATTAACTTTTGCTGGTATGTCCATTTTGCTCTTATCACTAAACACAAAACACAAACAAGTGATTTTATGTGATAAAAAAAAAACTAAAAAAGTGAGGCTACAGTGTCTGATATAGTCGGCACTGTAGCGAGTGTCCCACCTGTAGGTGGGAAAAAACCTTGTTTTGACTTCCATTGCGTTGTTACTCAAATAGCTCCGCTCTCTTAGTTAATCATAACATATTAAAATATTAAAACGAGGCCTCACATTCAGATATATAATACAATTTTACCCTGATATTTCCTTATAACATATATATATATCAGAGTTTAATTATTAAACCAATATTTTTGATTTCAATAAGAATCAACTGTTGGTTGAAGGGGTTAACGAGACGTGCTCCTGGACATAAGCCAGGAGCTCGTTTCTCATCCCCTCCTCCCGCTTATAGACAAGGTTACAATTTATTAAAAATTCATATTAGTATGTTAGTTCATTTTTTGTTGTTGTTAGTATTCTAATCTAACCTGCATAACTTTTTAAGTTGTTAATAGGATAAGTTCTTACAATTGGTTATAATATTTTAATCAATAAGCAATTATTTTCTGATTCATATTCCAACTGTTAAGTTGTTTACACGTTTTGAACAGAAAATGTCCTTGATTCAACATTCCAGAGATAACAGTGTAACTATCCCCAGACAAAACATAGCTGAGAATTGTTCGGATCTGCCAAAGCTCCCTTTCATTTCTGTTTTTCAACGATCGTTTGGGCATATTTGAATGCGTCTTCAGGCTTAACAAATGACTTTTCAAGACCATTAAAGGAAATACGCATTTTCGCGGGATAAAAAACCCCAAATCTGACCCCTTCTCTCCCTCTTAAAAGATCTTTAACCTTATCAAATTTGTTTCTTTTTTGCACAATTTCATACGGGTAGTCCCTGAATATCTTAATAGTGTCCTTGTCCAGCCGCAATTGTACACCATATTTGATTTTACTCATAACATATTCCAGTTCTGCAGTATCTCGAAATTTCACTATAATATGTCGTGGATAAGCTTTTCCCGCACCAGATCTTTTTCCAAATCTTGGGACACGATGAGCCACTTCGATTTTCGGTTCCTTGGAAAGATTCAACAGTTGTTTCAACAAGCCCATGGCAAATTCACGTACCTGTTCCCCTTCTGCCCCCTCTGAAACACCAAGAATTCTCAAATTCTGACGTCTAGAGCGAGCTTCCAGGTCCAGGCATTTGACTGAGACTTTCTCTAATTGAGTCCCCATTTGTAGTGACGCTTGTTCGTTTTCTCGCCTCATTTGCTCATGTTCTTGCCTCAATTTCGCCATGTCTTCAACCAGTCGAGCCGTGTTTTTCTCCAATTCCGTAATTGTGTGCATACTTGCAGCTACTGTTTCAAGTACAGCCGTGAACTTATCCGTAGTAATTACATCCATCTTATCCATTTTCTCTGATAGTCCATCTTTCACCTCATCAATTCGTTTATTCATAATGTCCAGTAAATCCGTCATATTCTTCTGGTTACCAGCATTTAAATCCTTCATCATCTTCTCCATTCCTTCCATCATTTTTGCCGAATTTTCCTTCATTTCCTTCTTATCTTCCACCCTATTATCCGAGATCTCATCTTTCAAATTTTTCATTGATTTCTTCAAGTCATCAAAGTCTTTCTTAGATCTTGTATCCATTTCTGCAGCCACTTCAGAGACTTCAGAGGTAACTTCTGCTTCAAACTTTTTCGACAGCTTATTCACTGTTCTCTGAGGGCTCACAGCTGGAGGCAATTTACTCATTTAAAGGGCTTCAAACCACCGTTTAAAACATCGCGTTTAACGATGACGTCATCAGCGCGGTAACCAGAAGCTCCGGTAAGGTTTTTAAAAACAATCCCGATTTTCGGACCCGTTTTACACGATAAATCGTGAAGTTTTTCGGGAGTGGAGCTAGGTGCACGTCTGTTAGTCCAACATGACGCCACCGTGAGAAATTTTGAGCGTGAGAAATTCTATTCCTGCCAGCCTTCTTTCAAAATGTAGCAACTCAAAATGGGGGTGCGTCTTCGACGCAGGTGCGTCTTCATTGCCGGGAAATACGGTATTTTATTAAGAGATATGGCTTTTGAAGACAAATTACTTAATAAAAGATGACCGACAGCTGACGGAGAGGAGAACAATCTGCGTATGCGCGGTTTATGATTTTTTTAAAGCTGACTGACTGCCTACCCTGAGTATTTACTCACGGCAAGTGCCTGGTCCCTGATGACAACACGATCGGTCATACTCAGCTCTGTTGACCGTTATGCAGCAAGATTTGATTTTGCTGAGACTGTTATAGAATTTCCACCCATTCTTACGGACTTAACGGACAAAGACACATTCACCTTAACATATGCTGATCTTCTAAAGAGATGTGCTGATGTTGATTATTCTGTTACAGAGGAGGGGGCAAAGAATGTGGAGGCACACACTCGTCAGCAAGCCTAATCAAATCTCTGGTTTCGGTATCGGGCAGGACGCATAACAGCATCAAAACTGAAAATGTTTGCAGGACAAATACAGGTTCTCCTGCAATTAGTGTGATCAAATTGGTGTGGCACTGAGGCAACAAGATGGGGCTGTGATTATGACGGCAAGCAAGACAAGCTTATGAGGATTATATGCATACTGAACACTCTGGTTTCATAGTGAAAGACTCAGGACTGATCATAAACCCCAAGTACCCTCATTTGGGTGCAACACCAGATGGACTGGTTCAATGTGCTGAGCATTGTTGCGGGGATGAGCGTTTCGGTGTTTGTGAAATTAACTGTCCATTCTGTAGTAAGAAGGATATGTCTTTAATGTCAGCTGCGGAGGGCTGACATTTTGTCTTCAGAATGTGAATGGTGAGCTTCATCTGTCCAATGAGCATGCTTACTACTACCAGGTCCAGGCCCAAATATTTGTCTGAGAGATTGTTTTTCGATTTTGTGGTTTGGACCAGTGATGGCGTTCGTCCCCATATAGTGTATCGTGGGTAATCATACTTTTTGGACAGATGCTGTAGCTGCTGCCCCTCAGTTCTTCAATTTAGGCGTGTTACCGGAGCTTGTTGGCAAGCATTTTACCAGTCATCCCAAAAATATGTCAGTGAATGTCGTAGAGAACGATGACCAGGATGAACAAAAATGCTGCTACTGTCAGGAGGGGGAAAGTGGGAAAATGATCATGTGTGATAACTGAAATTTTCCTATTTCGTGGTTTCATTTTGAATGCCTGAAATTTCCAGAAAATTATGAAACACCAAAAAATATGGTTTTGCCCAGATTGTAGGCTGCTCCCAAAATCAAAAAAGAAAAGCTCCCAAAAAGAAATGAACTGCAGGTGTTGAGCTGAACATGTTTCTCTTAAATACCAAGTCTAGCATTTGTATACCACGTTTGCCTTGCACTGCATAAAGCCACATAATAGGCTATTTTGTGTTCACTTTAAAAAACACCAATCTGTTTTTGAAACTGTTCCAATTATGTTTCATGTTAAGGATTTTAAAGTGCACTTTAACTTCTGTGTTTGTTATTCAATGGTTTGGCAATTACATGCAATTTCATCCATAATAAATGCTGATGAGCCAAGTAACTTTTTTGGAAGTTTTTATTGTTCGTATATACCCCATAGGAAAGCACAACTATCTGCAACCACTGTGGGACTATGGATTTATTAAGTTGAAAAGTGCACAACAGATCGTTGCAATTTTATAATTTGGGGTACTTGACTTTCAGAGTTGGTCATCATGTACGCAAGATCTTCATGAGGTGCTGCAAGTCATTGCTTCATCAAGATGATCAGCAACTGCTGAAAATGTGTTAGTGAATGTCTATTGGGGAGCTTATCCTTAACATAATTGAAGACCAACATCAAAATGGCAAACGTTGGTAAACCCGTGTGAAACTTAAATCGTTTTGTCGTCCTTGGAAAAGCGTTCAAGTGTAAACTTAATTTGGGCTGCTTCTTGTCTTGCTTTAGCGAGCTCTTTATTGTTATTGTCTGCTTGTGCTTCCAATACTGTTATGTCTGCTGCACTCATGTCTGTTTGTGTTGATGTGTCCATTGTCTCTTTGACTGGTGTTTGTGTTTCCATGTCAAGTTAAACACCCACTCCCTTACAAAGTTATTGTCAATTTGCTGAGGTTGATTATGTCCAATTAACAGCTAACAATTATGCCATTCCTTGGCTTGCATCTGAGTAAAATGTAATTTAAAACCCACGTATGGTTTGCGATTTTTTTAATTTAGCTTCAGAAGCTTTTTCTTTTTGCATGTAAAAAGCCACTTCAGAACCATGGGCAATTTTAAAATGTATCACTTCTGAAACTTTAGATACCAAACGAATCAAGAAAAAACACAAATAATGCCTTACTGTTGATGAAATGCAGTGAGCGAACGCGATAATTCCCAATATTTTTCATCTTGATATCTGCACGGCCATTGTTCGCCAAGCACTTTAGCTGTTGTACCTTCAGCTCTCGCTTCTCTCTACCATCATTTCTCTTCATTTTTGGAATTCTAAAGTAGGATAAATGTCTCTAACTGTTACCCCAATTTCCACAATTATTTACAGCGCAAAAATGACCATTTTGGCGGTTTTAACAGGTAAGAAAGTACGCGTTTCGTGTATTAACAGTGTATGCCGTAAGCTGCCATGTCCTCCACATGGATTGAGCTGCTCCGTGCGTCACGTCTTTCGACCCGATCACCTTACGTGCAACCGACAGCCAATCTGCCATTTTTCACAACAGTTCTCATTCCGTGCCCTGCGTTCTACATTGGCTGCGATGCGCCGGCACCAAAGGCCCTCATGCTGACTCTCCCACAGCTCTGGACCTCATTCAACCACACCTGCAACGGACCCTAACTTTATACAATGCCAGATCCATGCCCTCAACAAACACTTCCTTTCGTACCTGGACTCCATAAAGGATCGCAAACTTGCTCGCCTCCAAACCGGCCCATCCAGAGCTGCCAAGTAGTACGTATTTTCCGTATTTCGTATGGAAATCTGATAAGAATATGGAAGTACGATTTTGCATTCTTAAATTCGGATTAAAAAAAAAATCGGACCGTAGATTATCATACGCCATAGTAAACGCAGTAAACTACATGTTCATCGTGTGGGGAAGCCCAGCGAGTGAACTCAACGACGCAGGTAATTGTGCAGACCGGGAGTCAGATCATCCAGGCCCTGTAACTTTCCAGTACCCTTGTCCTGTCATTGCATTCTCAGATTAAGAACTAGCGCATGCGACGTGTGTGCTTCAACCCATCTGTGAAAATGAACATGTTTTTTTTCTCTTCCTATATCCACGCAGTCTGCTGCTGCTCACAGTGGCTACACAATGTAGATTTTGTGTTTTTTTAATTGTGTTTTATTTCATGTAACATGTTTCTTTGTTTTTCTCTTGATGGCAAATTTTTTTTTTAAGTGAATTTTGTTGTCACAATAAACAAAAACAACTACATGTACTGTGTCAGGATCAAAGGGCAGCAGATCAGACACTTCAAAGACGTCGAAATTGACATCAAAGTCTTCTGGTTCTCCCAGCCAAGTAGCTGTTTCTACAACAAAGACCCCATCTTTGTCTCATGGAGATCCTTGTTCTTCCCAAAAGACTTCTACAGTGCCATCTACATGCTATGGTAGCACTAGAGCTCCAAGTTTGTTGAAGAAGACAGTACCTGCAGCAGACAGCAGCAGACCAGACTGTTCTAGCAGGAATGTAGTTAGTACATACAGTGGCTTGCAAAAGTATTCATACCCCTTGAACTTTTCCACATTTTGTCACGTTACAACCACAAACGTAAATGTATTTTATTGGGATTTTATGTGATAGACCAACACAAAGTGGTGCATAATTGTGAAGCGGAAGGAAAATGATACATGGTTTTCAAATTTTTTTACAAATAAAAAACTGAAAAGTGTCGCGTGCAAAAGTATTCAGCCCCCCTGAGTCAATACTTTGTAGAACCACCTTTCGCTGCAATTACAGCTGCAAGTCTTTTGGAGTATGTCTCTACCAGCTTTGCACATCTAGAGACTGAAATTGTTGCCCATTCTTCTTTGCAAAATAGCTCAAGCTCAGTCAGATTGGATGGCGAGCAACACTTTGTGTTGGTCTATCACATAAAATCCCAATAAATTACATTTACGTTTGTGGTTGTAACGTGACAAAATGTGGAAAAGTTCAAGGGGTATGAATACTTTTGCAAGCCACTGTATAAGGCGACTCCAACACAAAAGTGATGTTCTCAAAAAGCAGACTGTTCCTGCTCGGGTTCAAATTCCTAGCTCTTCTAAAGAGAGCTGTAAAAGCACACTGAAGTCAAAAGACAAAGTTAATGTTCAAGCAAAAGCAACACCTCAGCTGTTTGCTGGTATAAAGGATAGTGTGAAAAGGAAAGCTTAGGCTGAAAGTCATGTGAAAACATCTGCTCTATCCATTCCACACTGACTTAAGACAGGAACAAGTTGTACTACTTATTTCTTGAGTACACAATACCGCTGTTCAATAGAGTAAATTTGGAGTTAGAGAGTCATCAGTCTGAAAAAGGGTCTCGGCCCAAAACGTTGCCTATTTCCTTCGCTCCATAAATGCTGCTGCACCCGCTGAGTTTCTCCAGCACGTTTTTCTACCTCCGAGTAAATTTGGACTTCAAGAAGAGTCACCCAAAGTTCATGTTTTGCTCGACATCTTACAGTCTTTACTTCATCAAATTCTCCTGCGATTTGTCAAACCAGAGGTACTTCTGAAAGCTACACTGCCGGACAAGTGTGACTACAAAAACCGTGAGAATCAACGGGAAGATGAAGATCTGATAGTGGGTACAAAAGTGAGGGCATTTCTCTGCAGTGAACAGTTCCGAGATGAAGAGAAAACAGAGTTTTTCTCTTCTGTGAGGGAGTATTTTGAGGCCTCCTGTAACTACATTCTCATGAAGTTTCTCATGCCGGATGAGGTACTCAAGCATGCCAGAGTGGCTATCCCTGCAAAGCGAGTGGACATGACTTATTCTTCAGTTGCCTACTTTGTCAACAGATTCCATGTGGAAATTGAACAAGATGAGCTAGAGATGAGGTTTGCACACTACCAGGTTGATAGCTTGGATGGTGTGATGCTAGATGAAGGAGCTGACTCAGTGTGGACACAGATATCCTCTCTGAAGGATAAATCAACTGGCAAACAGATATATCCCCATTTATCAAAGGTAATGCTCACCTTTCTCTCATTTGCACAAAGCAACACAACAGATGAGCACATATTTAGTTTGGTGAGAAAGAATGCTACGGAGTTGAGGCAAAGTCTTTCAACATCAACGTTATCAGACTTTATGACTCACAAGTTCTTGAGTCAGGCCATGGGGAAATGTTGCTACCAAATGACTTTCAATGATAAACTTCTGGACAATTGCAAGAAAGCAGCGATGACATATAATACACAATAAACTGAATGAACTGCAGCAAAGTGAAAGTGAAATGAAAGTGGATATTGTGCAGATTATGTTCTATGCCCACTTTATGTTACCAAATGACTTTCAATGATGTCACACACATCACACACAACAGGTCAGTGTGAAATTGTCATTAGAAATGACTAACTTTATTGAATACAAGTTATTCACTTGGGTATAATACTTTTAAAGTATTTTTTCCATTTTTTTAAAACAGGTCCAGATTGCATTCTTCCTTTCTGCAAGTATGTAATTGAATTCATTTAAAAATAGCATTTACTGTGATGTTGCAATTACTTCTCAAATATACTCTCCCATGACAGAGTACTAGGAGATAATAACATCTAAGGTGTTCCAAGAGTTATGTTGTGCAGCTATGAAAAAAAATATTATTTCAACATGTTTATCATGAAAAATTGACAGGCTCAACACACATTTGTTTAACAGGATGTAGCAATGTTACAAAATTTAGAGATTAAATAAAAATTAAGTCTGCAATTTATCCCATCAGATAAAGCATAAAAAGAAGTTTAATTTGACACCTAATTCACTTTCATATCTTCAGTATTAAAAACGTTATGATTTTTTTCATACTCAGAAATTAGCATCTTGTTCCCTATTGCTTTTCCATTGACTTAACACAAAAGCTGTGATCGAGGACAGTCAAAAGCCCATAACTTTCTTAAAAATTAAGAGAACTGAATGAAATGTTCAGTTATTATAGATTGAAGCATTCTGAAACAAATATGAAACAATCTTACTTGGATGACCTGAAATTAAAGCATATAATTAATTAGTTATCCAATTGTAGCTAATTACAAAATTCAATTACTAGATCTAAACATCTATCCATTTCTTAAGAAAAGGTTAACATTTTTTAAAAAGCCTAAGTGTCCAAATAACAGTCACACAAGAATTCACAATATAACATGATTTTAAAATCTCATTGTCATGAATTTATAGGCCAAATGGAAGGAATTTAGTGTTTAATTCCTGTAAATTAATGGGCATTTAAATCATCTTGCGAGTGGGATTTTGTGGAACGCGCTGGTTTGGAACGTTGCGGTTGCAGTGAATTTAAACCCCATATCGGCAGGAAAAATACTGCCGGTTCGTATATTTACATAGTCACCTTTTTGCAACTTGAAATTTTTATTAAAGGCATCCTTAGAAGCAAGTTTATTTTAAAAAATAAACGGCATACCTTGCCTTGTCCCCTACGTGAGATCCGTCCCGTTGTCGGTGTTGACGGCATTTGAAGATGATTTTAATTTTACTCCAACAATTACATTATAAAGCGCTCATTTTAATAAACTTAATAAAACGGCAGTCGAGGCGATTTTTCTTTAGCGACTAAACAGCCTGACAGAGATCGATTTGATTAGACTGCACAAATATCGCATTTTAAACCCGCCCCCCCTCTCAAAGGCGTCAAAGTCGCGCACACGGGCAGTGGCAGAACTGCAGCGCCACTGAAGGTAAGTTTTGTAACATACCTACAGGATGCATTCAATATAGTTGAATGCACTGTCAAGTAAGATGCATAGAAGACATGTCAATTGATAGCAAAGTTATGCATTCATGTACTCTTACATGGGTGTGACCACACATAAAACATAAAAACATTTTCAGCAAAATGTCACTGCGTAAAAATACTGATTTTACTTCGGAGTCACGTGAGTGACTACGTGAAGAACCCCGATCGTTTGCATGCTCGTCATTACGACGCTCGCATGGCGAAGCACCAGTTTGGCAGGCGACTCGCTCCTGCCAGCAGTAAGTTTAAACTTCAGGTAAGTTTGTATCTCTTACCTGTTTTTGCTTTCTTACAGGAACCTCGTTACAGAGGATTCCTGCCGGATGCTTCGTGAAGGCCGACAAGGGAACCAGCTATGGGCTGTGGGGCAACCCGGGTCCGACCGCAGAAGCGGGTAGCTGTGGAATGTCGGGTTTCGCGATTGCAGTCACTGATAAGACGGTCAGTGACTGCCAGACGTGGTGGTTCTCGGGGATGCGACATCCAGTAGACCGGGTGCCGGGAGGGTTTCCCTCCGATATATATATATAAACGCTGGGGTTCCTGGGGAGGGGAAATCCAGTAGTAATGCGGCTCCCAGACACAGGGGTCCCCAGGATAGGGGTTAAACAGACCAGAACGGTCAGGCCTGGAGCCGGGAGGGTTTCCCTCCGGTAAGGCATATAGACGCTGGGATTCCCGGGGAGGAGAAATTCAGCAGCAATGAGGTGCCCAGACCGCAGTGGTCCCCAGGATATGGGGTAAACCGACCAAAATGGTCAGCCCTGGTGCCGGGAGGGTTCCCTTCCGGTAATGAGAACATTTGGAGGTTGGCCAGGAGGGAGCTCCTAATGGAGAGGAGGCTCCATCCAGATAAACTCCAACAGCAGGAGTTGTGTCAGCGAGGGCCTATGAGAGAGCCCACGCCAGCAGCTCCTTGGACAGGGCTGCTTAATGGGCATACCGAGTCTGCGGCAGTGTTGGGCATATGGGAGAGTCCGCGCCAGCAGCGCCTTGGACAGGGCTGCTTAATGGGGATGCCGAGTCTATGGCAGTGCCGGCCTATGGGAGAGGCCGCGCCAGTAGCGCCTTGTAATAGGGCAGCTTAATGTATGGCAACAGCACCTGTAGAAGGGCTGCATAATGTCTCCCTCAATGGAGGAGGTGAGCTTACCGGGGCAGTTTTGTTCTGACCCTGAAGGGTGGGCCTATTGGAGAGGCCGCGCCAGCAGCACCTTGTAGCAGGGCTGCTTAATGTCTCCCTTGCAGCCTAGAGCTAAACCCGAGCCCTGGTTCAGTGACGTAACTCGTACAGCTAGACGGGAGTGCCGCAAAGCTGAACGCAAGTGAAAGAAGGACAAGCTGCAGGTTTCATTTCAATCCTAAAGGACTGCTGGCGTCATTACCAGAACACTGTTAAAGAGGCCAAAAGAGAATACCTGTCAAACATTATTGTGTCTAATCGTCACAACCCACGTGTGTTATTTAAAACCATTGACTCTGTTCTCAATGCCCCACAGCCTGTCTGTTTGGAAGCATCCTCCGAAATGTGCAATGACTTCCTGCACTTTTTCATTGATAAGGTTGTTACCATAAGGGCTCTCATTTCAGCTCCTGCCTCTGACCCCTCTGATTCTGTCCCATGCTTGGTGGTATTTGATAAGTTTGTGCCTGTGACATTGTCGCTTTTAGAGGATGTGGTTAGCCATATTAAGCCATCAGGTTCCCCTTGTGATGCTGTCCCTCCTCATCTTTTTAAAGAGGTTTTCCTCAGTATAGGGCAGTCGGTTCTTGCCATTATTAACAGCAGTCTGTGTTCTGGAGTTGTCCCCGTAAGTTTTAAACATGCAGTAGTGCAACCCATGCTTAAGAAACCTGGCCTGGATCAAACTGTATTGGCTAATTTTAGGCCCATCTCCAAGGCCTTTTATCTCTGAAATCTTGGAGAAAGTTGTTTATGCCCAGTTAAAATTTTTCTTGGACGAGCATAATATTCGGGAGGTTTTCCAGTCTGGGTTTAAAACTATGCACAGCACAGAGTCAGTATTGCTAAGGGTCTTTAATGACATCCTCCTAGCTAATGATTCTGGTGATTATGTGATTCTTGTCCTGCTGGACCTATCTGCTGCCTTTGACACAGTGGATCATGATATTTTGGTACACAAAAATGCTGGAGAAACTCAGCGGGTGCAGCAGCATCTATGGAGCGAAGGAAATAGGTAACGTTTCGGGCCGAAACCCTTCTTCAGACTGATAGGGGGTGGGGAGAAGAAAGGAAAAAAGGAAAAGGAGGAGGAGGAGCCCGAGGGCTGGGGGAGGGGCGGAGACAACCAGATGGCTGATGAAGGGGAGGGGACAGCCAGGGCTAGCAGAATTGGGAGAATTCAACGTTCAGGCCACCAGGATGTAGACTGCCCAAGCGGAATATGAGGTGCATTTCCTCCAATTTACGGTGTTGCTCGCTGTGGCCATGGAGGAGACCCAGGACAGAGAGGTCAGATACGGAATGGGAGGGGGAGTTGAAGTGCTGAGCCACCGGGAGTTCAGGTTGGTTATTGTGGACCGACCGGAGGTGTTCGGCGAAACGATCGCCAAGCCTCCGCTTGGTCTCACCGATGTAGATCAGCTGGCATCTAGAGCAGCGAATGCAATAGATGAGGTTGGAGGAGATGCAGGTGAACCTCTGTCGCACCTGGAACGACTGCTTGGGTCCTGGAATGGAGTGGAGGGGGGAAGTGAAGGGACAAGTGTTGCATCTCTTGCGGTTGCAAGGGAAAGTACCAGGGGAGGGGGTGGTATGGGAGGGAAGGGAAGAATTGACAAGGGAGTTACGGAGGGAGCGGTCTTTGCGGAAGGCAGACATAGGGGGAGATGGGAAGATGTGGCGAGTGGTGGGGTCACGTTGGAGGTGGCGAAACTGGGTATAGGTTGCTTCTACGGTCGAGGAAAAAACGGAGGGCTTTGAGACCATCCTGGTGGGGGATGGAGGTGTACAGTGACTGGACGTCCATGGTGAAGATGAGGGGGTGAGGGCCTAGAGAGTGGAATGCGCGGAGATGACGGAGAGTGTCTGAGGTGTCTTTAACATAGGTGGGGAGGGATTTAACCAAGGGGGATAGTATGGAGTCCAGGTAGGTGGAGATGAGTTCGGTGGGGCAAGAACAGGCAGAGACAATGGGTCTACCGGGACAGTCAGGTTTGTGGATTTTGGGGAGAAGGTAAAAGCGGGCTGTGCGGGGCTGGGGAACGATGAGGTTGGAGGCTCGTTCGGGCAGGGCGTGGGAGTGGATGAAGTTGGTGATGGTGCTGGAGATGGTGGCCTGGTGCTCGTCAGTGGGGTCATGGTCCAGGGGTAAGTAGGAAGAGGTGTCCGAGAGTTGGCGCGTGGCCTCAGCTTTGTAGAGGTCGACGCGCCAGACTACCACGGCACCTCCCTTGTCGGCGGGTTTGATAACCCAATCTAGGTTGTTGCGGAGTGAGTCGATGGCAGTGCGTTCAAGGGGGGGAGAGATTGGAGTGAGACAGGGGAGTGGAGAAGTTGAGGCGGCTGATGTCACGGCGGCAGTTTTTAATAAAGAGTTCTAAAGCCGGAAGGCTGCGAGGGGGGTTCCATGAGGATGGGGTGCGTTGGAGACGGGAAAAGGGGTCATCAGTGGGGAGCGAGGACTGCTTCCCATGGAAGTGAGCTGTGAGGCGGAGGCGACGGTAGAAGCGTTCCAAGTCATGGAGGGCACGGAACTCATTGAGATGGGGACGGAGGGGGACAAAGGTAAGACCTCTGCTGAGGACAGACCGTTCGATGTCAGAGAGGGGGAGGTCGGGGGGGATGGTGAACACCCGGCAGGGATGGGGGTTGGGGCCGGAGGAAGGCAGGTGGGTGTAATGGGGACGAGGCGATATGTGGTGGGGGGGTGGTGGGTGGTCAGGGGGTGGGGGGGTGAGAGGGCAGTGGTGTGGGTGTGGAAGAGAAGTGGTCCCATAGTTGGAGAGGGATGGGGAAGAATCAGTGGAACTGCCACTGAGATAACCAGGGCTAGGCAGACTAGCTCTAGGACCCAGTGGAGTCAAACCCAGGAGAGTGGGAGTGAACAGCGTGGAGGCTGATATTTTGGTAACTCGGTTATGGCACCTAGTGGGCATTTGTGGTAGTGCCCTGGAATGGTTCAGATATTATCTGGCAGACAGAACTATGTGTGTAAGCCTTGCTGGTTTTGAATCCTCCTCCGCTCCTCTGTCATATGGGGTTCCACAGGGCTCAAATTTAGGGCCCCTGCTTTTCTCACTGTACTTACTTCCTCTGGGTTCCATTCTTAGAAAGCATGGCATCTCTTTTCATTGTTATGCTGATGATATTCAGATATATGTGCCGCTGAAGAAGAAAGATGCTTTCTCAGTCAAACCTCTGTTTGTCTGTTATGTCTTGATGACATTAAATCCGAGATGGCCCTAAACTTTTTAAATTTTAATGAAAAGAAAACAGAAGTAATAGTGTTTGGTCCCAATGGCCCCCGTGAACCTCCCCCTGTTGACGTGGGTCCCTTGGCACTGTATGTGAAGCCAACAGTTTTGAACTTGGGTTTTAAGATGGACAGTGATTATAAATTCGATCGTCAAATAGGCGCGGTAGTTAAGTCCAGCTTCTTTCATTTAAGGCAGCTGGCAAAGGTGAAGCCCATTCTTGAACGACAGCATTTTCAAACAGTAATCCATGCCTTCATCACGTCTCGGCTGGATTACTGTAACGCACTTTATTTTGGAGTTAGCCAATCATCCCTTGCACGTCTCGTTGGTTCAGAATGCTGCTGCTCGCCTTTTAACTGGAACACGTAAGAGGGAGCACATAACGCCTATTCTGGCCTCCCTCCACTGGCTGCCTGTGTACTTTAGAGTTCATTTTAAGATTCTTTTATTTGTTTTTAAATCTTTAAATGGTCTCGCCGCGCCTTACCTCTCTGAGCTGCTTCATCCCTACGCTCCTGCTCGGTGCCTCAGGTCAGCTGATCAGCTGCTCCTGGAGGTACCGAGGTCTAAGCGGAAGCTCAGAGGGGATAGAGCCTTCTCTGTTGCTGCTCCGACATTATGGAACACTCTACCTTTGCACATTAGACAGGCCCCTTCACTGTCCATTTTCAAAACTAGTCTTAAAACCCTTTTCTATTCCTTGGCTTTTGACCCTGCATGAGACTTTGCTCCTGTTTTTGTGTTTCTATTGTTTTTTTATTGTTTTTACTGTCTTTTAATGTTTTTATTGTTTTGTTTTATGTTTATGATTAGTCATGTACAGCACTTTGTTGCAACAGTGGTTGTTTTTAAAGTGCTCTATAAATAAAGTTCAGTTCAGGAGGAGAGCATGCTGGGTCAGTGTAAATCTGATGCAGAGTCTGAGGGTTTAGCCGTGAAGCATACCCCAAGGGATGAAGGGCACGTGTCAGAAGTACCATTCCTGGCAGCAAGGTTGCCATCCCAACACAATGCAGTGAACACCGCTATCAGAGGACGTTAGAACCAGCTGCCGAATCTTCTATTCAGGTAAGACCTATTCAACAGGCAAAACCTGGAGGGCGAAGCACAAGCTGTTGGACCAATTAAGGCCAACGACGAGCAAGGCTTCATAGTTTCGGTGACAACGCACCCCACGTCTTCATGGGCAGTAAGCGGTTATCTGAAGCTGGAGACAGCATGAAAATTGGCCAGAGGGTCCACGCATTTTACCAGTTCTACTCTACAACTAAGGGACCACTTACAAGTTGGTAAGATTTACACTTGGTTGGACAATACACAAATGATTAATACATTGTCGTCTACTCAGAGGCATTTAACCATGTAAAACTGGACATTACTAGCATTCCAAGCAGGTTGGAATTGGGCCAGAATTGTGTTGAGGCAGGCTCAGTATTTTAGCCAGGATTGCCTTCGAGACAGGCTCGGAAATATGGGCAGAATTGTTTTTCAAGGCAGGTTCAGAATTGTGGCATGAATTGTCTTTTGAGTCAGGCTCAGAATTATGGCCAGAGTGTTTTGGGACAGGTTAGAATTATCGGACAGGCTGAGTATTGTGGCCAGGTTTGTCTTGCAAGACAGGCTCGGGAATCGGGCCAGAGTTGCCGTTCAGGGCAGACATGAAATGATGGCAGGAGTGGCCTGTTCATTATGAAAGATGGCTGATTAACAACTGATTTCATAGGGTGTTTCCATTTACAGTGATCATCGGAGATATTTGGAGGCATTGCTATGATGAGGCAATATAACAGTATGATGACAATAAATCATTCAAAGAGGACTACTCAGCGTTCAAAAACACTTTTTATGTATTGACTGGATGATATTTTGATGCTGTATTTTGCTAAAAATCCACTGTTTAAGTCTCAAACTATATTTGAGAAATTGGGCTTCTCTATCCAGTTAAAATTAAGTTGTTATCAAAAGGACTAGTTGGTCATTGAGGTTTGCCTTTGGCTATTAGTTGGCCTGTGACTCTGCCCTGGGCAACAGATTGGAGTTAATAGAAACGTGGAACAGCCTTGTTGTTATAAAGCAGCTTTCTATTCATTAAACTAATTGGCAATGTTATAGAGGTGATGCAGCTGTGCAAGTGGGAGAACTGACATGCATGCTGAATGGCAAACTCTAAAGTGCCATGTAGGTCATTGTTAACACACCTTTAATATTACCAGCTGAAGCTACCAAAGTCACGATGATGGACAAACAGTATTCAGCATTGCTTCAGTAGTTTGATCAGTAAATCTCTTTATATTGCAAAATGATGCTAATGGCCTAAGGTGGGAAATAGCAAATGTCATCTCTAGTTTGTAGGTGGAGTAGATTTGCATGACTTATTAATTCTTCAGTTATTGGTATCAACTATCTATAGACCCTACGTACATTTTATGGGTTAAAGAGTGATTGAGCGAATATGCATATCTGATTGCTCAACTTCATGTTGATACACTATGATCTTGGCATATGATAGTCACGTGGGTGCAATCAAGTAAAAGAATCCTGTAATAGTTACAATCTCATTTGCCACTGGAGTATCATCAAGTACAGATCAATGACAACACAGAATGGGTGTTGGATCACACCGTATTTATGAAGTTCTGATTCAATGCAACACCGAATATAGATAAGTTATTTTCATGCTAATTCACAGGTTGCAAAAATATGTGGCATAACAGTGGCGAAAGATACATTCTCGCTACAAGCAGGAGGAATGGTCTTGTATGTCTTCCTCCATTTTGCTTCATCAGTCGGGTCTTCAAATAAAGTCATCAAGAGCCCGCTTTAGGTTCCTACTGTGTGATTGGCCTATGCAGTTTTGATTCCAGATTTGTTGGGAATAATAATACAACCTTATATGGTTATTCTAAACGTAACTTTGCTGGTTCAGCCTGTGGCTCGGGAAATCAGCTGTTGCATGATAAAATCAATTTATGTTCTGCAGATTCTCAATAAACTGCCCTACGGCTTGGGCTGTCACACCTATCGTTGTATGTGTTCAGAGTGCTGGGATAGCACCAAAAAGGCAGTACTTTGCTTCTTCAGGAGATGGGAAGCGTTTGTTTAATGCTCATGTTACATTTAAAATGGTACAGATTACTGACGTCTTGGAGTTCATTTTAAATGGTCTTTTGACAATAATTGAGTTATAGGGTCATTAACTGTGCCAACGTGCTTTCCATTAGATTTGCTGCAGCAAACGAGACCCACTCTGTTGGGTTCACCCCCGATATCGAGCTTGTAAAGGATATCTTTAACACAAGTTCTCCCAGAACAAGTACATTGCAGTATGGGATGTTGACATTGTGTTAACACTATTTCACCAGGGGGTTCTAGCTTCATTCTTAGCTTTGGCCGGATCTCATTAGGTAGTTATCCTCCTGGCGCTGGTTTAGCGCAACAGGTCAGTCGCTACATAATTGCGACGGGACAGGATGATTACGTCTGTAAATAATATGAATAGTATTTTATGTTTATAATTTACTTAAGCAGAGCAGAAGGGGTATCAGGTCTCAAAATAGGTCAAGGCATATCTAGGGACCTTTCGTTATGTGAGGGCTCACATATACAACAATACGTCAAGGTCACCAAGAGCCTTCGAGGCTCTGAGCTATCTATGATTGTTAGTTACAAAAAACGTTAAGAACGTATCCGTTCAGACCATTTCCAGGTGATAAAACGGAGTTGAGTTATGCAGTAGTAGATACTGATTCCAGATCTCACTCCACCAGAGCTGCTACAACAGCAGCAGCAAGGGTTAATTACGTTCCGCTGGACCACATCCTAACGGCTGCAGCATTGTCAAACGAACGAAGTTCCAAACATTTTATAATAACCCATTGCCAGACCAGGGGTATTTGTCAACTCTAGTTTATGTTCTATTTATAGTTTCCATCCTGATGAGAGGTGTGACTATTATTATTACTTCATTTAACAGCTTCAGCATGTTTAAATCTATGTCATGACTGTATGCATTATGAATGTTTTTCCCTCATTTGTCATTGAAGCAGTGGTGGCTGTGTAGACTCATTTCTCATGGCATGAAATCACAGAGCTTTGAAATCTTCACGTGGTCACTCACATGAATCCGAAGTAAAATAGTAAGATTAAACGAGAACTTACCAGTTTGAAGTTTGATCGTTATTTTATGAGGAGTTACGTTGAGGGACTACATGCCATCCGCTCCCAACCCTCATCAAGATCATCTGGTAGTTCTAGTCTTCTTCCATCTTACTATTATACTTCAGTCACTATTATCTGTGATTTCACACCATCGCTTTGAAGATTGACGAGCATGCGCACGATCGGGGTTCTTCACGTAGTCCCTCAACGTAACTCCTCATAAAATAACAATCAAACTTCAAACTGGTAAGTTCTCGTTTAATCTTACTATTTCCTTAGCAAAATACTGATTTTCAGGTAATAGAATACAAATGCTCTGACAAAACTTGGCAGCTCTGTGTATGTCTTTGGAGTGTGGGAAGAAACCGGAGCACCCGGAGAAAACCCACGGGGTCACGGGGAGAATGTACAAACTCCGTACAGACAATCCGCGTAGTCAGGATCGAACCTGGGACCCAGGTCTCTGGCGCTGTAGGGCAGCAACTCTACCGCTGCGCCACCATGCCGCCCTAACAGTGACTTGGTTGTATAGATTCAGAACTAGCTTACTAATAGAAGATGGATGTGGTGGAAAGACTATATTTAGGCTGTGGTCTGTGACTAGTGACATTCCACGAGGATTTGTGCAGGGACGTCTGCTGTTTATAAAAAATACTTGAAGCCAAGCATAGACAGTTTGTTTAGTATGTTTGCAGATGACACCAAGATTGCTGGGGTGTGGACTGTGAGGAAGGCTGCCAAGATGAACAAGGGGATATAGATCAGCGACAGAAAAGGTTGGAGAAATGGCAGATGGAGTTTAATTCGAACAAGTGCAAGGTGTTGCACTTTGCGAGATCAAATGTAAGGAAAAATATACAATTAATGGCATGACCCTTAAGAGCATTGATGTACAGAGGGATCTTGGGGTCCAAGTCAATGAATCCCTGAAAGTGGCAACACAAGTAGAGAGTGGTAAAAAGGCATATGGTAGGTTTGCTTTAGGTCAGGGCATTAAGAATAGTAGTCAGGAAGTCATGATGCAGTTTTATACGAGTTTGGTTAGGCTACATTTTGAGTATAGTGTGCAGTTCTGCTCACCCCATTACAGGAAGGATGAGGAGGCTTTGGAAAACAGGCAGAGGTTTACCAGAATGGCGCCGGAACCATGGAGGTTGCGGGGAGACCTGACCAAGGTTGACCTGGTCGGGCCGGCGTTGGAGCCTCGTTAGTCGACGAAGCCCGTGGTCATCAGTGCCCGGGGCTGCAGAGCCCACGGGTGGGGCCTGGGTCGGCACAAAGTAGGCGTCCGGAGAGGACCCGGCAGCGTTAGTGGAGAGGTCGGTGTGGCAGCCGATGATGGCGCCGACCGATGGACATGTGACAATAAAGTATTCAATTCAATTCAATTAGAAGAATATAAAGTTACGAGAGGCATAGATAAGGTCAACAGTTAGAAACTTTTTCCCAGGATGGAAAAATCAAATACTAGAGGGCATAGCTTTAAGGTGAGTGGGGCAAAGCTTAAAGGAGATGCGCTGGGCAACTTTTTTCTTTATGTGCAGGTAGATCCAAGATGGTTTTGGCAGCATATTTAACATAAACATTGTAGGCTGAGGGGGTTTGTTCGTGTGCTGTACTGTTCTATGTTCTATGTATGACGCACAGGTGGTATCCTCATCCCAGAGATAGCCTCTGCTGTCCTACTTTCCACAGCTGCTGTAAAGTGTTGCTGCTTTACATACGTCACTCTTCAAATGTGTTATTCATTATACGGTTCAATATTCTACATTGTACAATAATTAGTAAATGTACAGTATTATTTGATTATTACTCTTCTGTAATACATAGCACTGTATGAACCTCCAACAAGATCCCACTACTGGCCACATCTTCCCATGTTCCCACTGCAACTCCCTGGTCAACTCGTCCTTTCCCACCCAAACCACCCCCTCCCTAGGTACTTTCCCCTGCAACCGCAGGAGATGCAACACCTGTCTCTTTACCTCTTTATAGAAATGCTGAAAAAATCATCTAGGAAGAACATCCCAGAGGATGCCAAGTAAACTTCATTCCCGGACTGTCAGAGGAAGTTAAGGAACTCCATAAGGAATACACCAACTGTTTCCAGGCTAATTCCTTTGGAGATGATACTCTGATAACTGGGGAATGAATTATCAAAGCAGTGTCAACCAAGAGACGTGGGAGGTGGCAAGAGCTGATGGAGTCTACAAACATGACTCAAAACAGCAGGAAAGCCTGGAAGACAATAAGGATATTATGAAACGACTACACAAAACCTCAACCCCGATATGATGCCACAGCAGACCAAGTTGCTCATCAGCTCCTTGTGAACAGTCGAGGAAACCCAGACCACCACCCTGGTAGAGCTAAGGTCCCTAAGCAACAGAAGATCAACAAGGGGATACTAACCTTACCAGACCCTTCACTATGGGTGAACTCCTCCTTGGCATTAAAGTAATGAAGAACAACAAAGCAGCTGGACATGATGACATTCTATGTGATCAAGTCAAACACCTAGGACCAGCCGCCAAACAGTGGCTTCTTGACCTATTCAACAGTTGTCTCAGAACGAACAAGCTACCAAAGATGTGGAGACGAGCAAAGATAGTGGCTATACTGAAGCCTGGAAAAGATCCAGCCGACCACAAGAACTTCCAACCCATCTCCCTGCTCGGTCACGCATACAAATTATTTGAGAGGCTAATCTTGAATCGACTGGGCCCCATCACGGCCAGCAGCTTATTCCTGAGCAAGCAGGCTTCAGACCTGGAAAACCCTGCACAAGCCAGCTCCTGAATCTGACCCAATTCATTGAGGATGGATACGTGAAAGGACTTATTACTGGTGCCACTTTTGTAGACCTGTCAGCGGCTTACGATACAGTCAACCATCGAATACTTGTGCAAAAGCTATCCAAGATCACAAAGGATACAAACCTGACAGCTCTGATCCAAAACATGCTGGAGAATAGACGCTTCTTTGTAGACCTCAGGGTTGATCGCAGCAGATGGCGCAGACAAAAGAATGGGCTTCCTCAAGGCAGTGTTCTTGCCCCTCTGCTTTTCAACATTTACACCAACGACCAACCAATCCATCCAAGCACCAGGAGCTTCCTGAATGCTGATGACCTCTGTATCGCATCTCAGTGTCAGTCCTTCGCAGAACTTGAGAAGTCCCTCACTGAAGCATTAGACGGCCTTACCAACCACTATGCCCTATATCATTAACGAGCAAACCCAGACAAAACACAAATTAGCGCCTTCCACCTTCAAGATGGCGTCGCGTGCACAACGCGAGGCTCTGCGTCTCCGTAGTTTTTGCAATTTAGTTTTCATTCTGTTAATAATTACCTTGGTTTTCGCCCAGAGCACTCGAGCGAATACTCTGTACGGCCGTCAGGTGCTACTGGAGCTCGGCCGTCTCTACGCAACGAACCCCAGAAGCGACTTTGAACTGCTTCAACTGCCGCCAGAGATCACCAGGACACCGTGGTCTAGCGGGCCAGCTCCCCCGACAGGAAGTGCCCGGAGGCGGCGCAGGGACCGCAAACAAAGACGTGGGAAGCGGGGAGGCTATCGAGCTAGGCTGAAATCGAACCCGCACCAGCCAGCTCTGCCAAGCATTTTCCTCGCGAATGTCCGGTCCCTGGTGAGTAAAATCGACGAGCTACGGCTGCGGATCACCACACACAAAAGGATCGCCGACTGCAACGCCATGGTCTTCACCGAAACATGGCTCAACGACAACATCCCGGACAACGCCATCGAGCTGGAGGGGCGCACTGTCTTCAGGGCCGACAGAACAGCGGAGGACTCCGGTAAGACCAAGGGCGGCGGACTGTGCATTTATGTGAACAACTCATGGTGTACGGACGTTGTTAGGATTGGTAGTCACTGCTCTGCTGACCTGGAATACCTGAGGATAAAGTGCAGGCCCTTCTATCTGCCCAGGGAATTTACATCGATTGTCATCACTGCAGTCTATGTACCCCCGGACGCTAATGCCAGGCTAGCAATGGAAGAGCTGCAAGCTGCTATCAGCAAACAACTAACTGCACACCCAGAGGGGGGTTTTATTGTTGCGGGTGATTTTAACCACTCCAACCTTAAAACTGTACTCCCCAGATTCCACCAGCATGTCTCCTGTCCAACCAGAGGAAACAATATTCTGGACTTAGTATATACTAATATTACTGAGGCCTACAAAGCCCTCCCCTTCCCTCACCTGGGACAGTCTGACCAGCTCTCTCTGTTCCTGCTCCCCAAATACACACCTCGGATTAGACGTGTGAAACCTACCGTGAGGACAGTGAAGGTTTGGCCTGAGGGGGCTGTCTCTGGTTTACAGGAACAGTTTCAGCAAACTTTGCCACCCAGGCCACCTTTAACTCCCAAGTGGACATCAACTCATACACCTCAACCGTTTTGGACTATATAAAATTCTGCACTGACGTCACTACCCACAAAGAGATAAAGACCTTCCCTAACCAGAAGCCGTGGATGAGCAGGGAGGTCAGACTCCTGCTGAAGGCTCGCGATGCCGCTTTCAGATCTGGCAACGCTGAGGGATACAGCTCATCCAGGGCCAATCTGAAAAAGGGAATTAGGAATGCTAAACTCAATCACAAACGGCGGATCGAGGAGCATTTTCAAAACAACTCCGACCCTAGGCGCATGTGGCTAGGAATCAAATCCATTGCCGATTACCATAAAGTTAACACCCCCCCCCAAGATAACGCCTCCCTTCCTGATGAACTAAACCACTTCTATGCTCGCTTTGACCGGGACAACAAAACTCCAGCCATCAAAGTTGCTCCACCCCCGAACGAACAACCCCTCAGTCTCTCCACCTCTGCTGTACAAGATGCACTGAGCAAGGTGAATGAGCACAAAGCTGCCGGACCCGATGGCATCCCCGGGCGGGTGCTCAGGGCATGTGCTGGACAACTATCCATGGTCTTCACTGACATTTTCAATCTGTCACTGGCCCAGGGTGTCGTCCCCACTTGCCTCAAGACATCAACCATTGTGCCAGTGCCCAAACAATCAGCTACAGGGAGTCTCAACGACTTCCGCCCAGTGGCACTCACCCCTGTCATTGCAAAGTGCTTTGAGCGGCTGATCCTGGCTCACCTCAAAGCCAGCCTCCCGCCCCACACTGGACCCCCATCAGTTTGCCTACCGGACCAACAGGTCTACAGAGGACGCCATATCGGCGGCCCTACACTCTGCCCTGACCCACCTGGACAGCAATAACATCTACATCAGGTTGCTGTTTATTGATTTCAGCTCCGCCTTTAACACTGTCATCCCTGCTAGCTTGATCACCAAACTCAGCAGACTTGGCATCTCCACCTCCCTCTGCAATTGGACACTGGATTTCCTCACCAACAGACCACAGTCTGTTAGGGTCAACAACCTCACCTCCTCCACTATAACACTGAACACCGGCGTGCCACAGGGCTGTGTGCTCAGCCCTCTCCTCTACTCCCTCTTCACCCATGACTGCATCCCTAAGAATGGCTCCAACGCCATCATTATAATTTGCCGACGACACCACGGTGGTAGGACTGATCAGTGACAACGACGAGTCAGCCTACAGGGAGGAGGTCCAGCACCTGGCAGCCTGGTGTGCCAACAATAACCTCGTCCTCAACTCCAAGAAGACAAAGGAAATTATTGTTGACTTCAGGAAGAACAGAGGGGGCAGACATACCCCCATCCATATAAACGGGACTGAGGTGGAGCGCGTCTCCAACTACAAATTCCTCGGGGTACACATCTCGGTGGATCTGTCCTGGTCCCTCAATACCTCCAAACTTATCAAAAAGGCGCAGCAGCGCCTTTACTTCCTGAGGAGGCTCAAGAAAGCTCACCTGTCCCCCCAGATCCTGACCAACTTTTACCGCTGTACCATCGAAAGCATCCTGTCCACCTGCATCATGGTATGGTACAGCAGTTGCACGGTAGCTGACAGGAAGGCACTACAACGGGTGGTGAAAACCGCTCAGTACATCATCGGTGCCCCGCTCCCTGCAATGGATGCCCTCCACCGAATACGGTGTCTGAGACGGGCCGGGAAGATCATCAAGGACCCCTCCCACCCTAACCATGGACTGTTTGCCCTCCTCCCATCAGGGAGGCGGTACAGAAGCCTCAGGTCTCGTACAAGTAGGATGAGGAACACTTCCGGAAGTGGCGGCGCTGTTAATCGGCTGCGGCTCGCCTGCAGTCCGTCTGTTTTTACTTTTTTCTGTTGTTTTTTTTGTCTTGTTTTGTTGAGTTTTAGTTTGTTGGGTTGTGTTAGGGGGGGAGAAACATGTCCTCTGTCTCCTCCTTCGGGGGAATGCGACTTTTTTGTGTCGTATCCCCCTTCCTTGCCTCCGTCTGCGGTGAGGCCTAATGGCGGGGCTGGTCGCCTCCATCCTGCGACCGACCCCGAGGCTACGGAGGCAGAGCCAGCCAGGACTTACCAACGGGAGGCTGGCCGTCTTCGGGGCTGAGGCAGCGGTGGCCCGACTTGCTGGTGCGGCGTTCTGGCTTTCGGCGGCAGCCTGGAGCTGATGCAGCGGGGTCCGGAGCGGAGACTGCGGGACCTGGAGCTGGTGCAGCGGGGTCCGGAGCAGAGACTGCGGGACCTGGAGCTGGTGCAGCGGGGTCCGGAGCGGAGACTGCGGGGCCTGGAGCTGGTGGAACGGGGTCCGGAGCGGAGACTGCGGGACCTGGAGCTGGTGCAGCGGGCTCCGGAGCGGAGACTGCGGGACCTGATGCTGGTGCAGCGGGGTCCGGAGCGGAGACAGCGGGGCCTGGAGCTGGTGCAGCGGGGTCCGGAGCGGAGACTGCGGGACCTGGAGCTGATGCTGTGGCGGGCCGTCTCGGAGCGGAGACGGCATTCCGGCTTTCGGCAGCGGCGACATCACCACGGAGGTCCGCTGGACTGGAGGGCGGCATCTTCGGCCTGGATCGATCACCTCAGCGCAGAGGGAGAACAAGGAGGGAAGAGACGGAGACTAAGACTTTGCCTCCATCACAGTGAGGGTGTGCTTGGTGAACTCACTGTGGTGGATGTTTAATTTGTGTTTATTGTATGTTTTGTTATTATTGGTTCTGTGTATGACTGCAGGCATCACAATTTCGTTCAGACCGAAAGGTCTGAATGACAATAAAGGAAACTTGACTTGACTTCTTCAACAACACTATCACATTGCTGAACTCGGAGTCCCACCGATAGATTTCTCCAGTCTCTCCGTCCACATTGTTTGCTTATTCTGTATTTTTATTCTGTATATTATTCTTATTCTGTATTTTTATTTCTATATTGCACTATTACTACGAACAGACGCTAAACTGCATTTCGTTGTACCCATACTTGTATCTGTGCAATGACAATAAAATTGAACTAATTAATTAAGAACCGTGATGCGAACTGCAAATTAACTGTTCACTGGTATGGGAAGAGTCTAGCCTACTCAGCCAACCCCATGTACCTAGGAGTTACTCTGGACCGCACCCCAAGCTACAAAGACCATGTTATCAAGACAAAAGCAAAGATAGGAGCCAGAAACAACACCCTGAGAAACCTGGCCAATTCTAAATGGGGATGAGATCCAGGAACCATCTGGAATACTGCCTTTGCTGGGGACGTTCTTCACACATTGGATCCGGTGCTAAACACAGCATGCAGAACCATCTCTGGTTGCATCAAACCCACACGAGTTGACGACCTGTGCCTACTATGTGGTATTGCACCTTCTCCAATCAGAAGAGCAGTATCCTCAAAAGTGGAATGCACCAAGCAGGAGGATGACCCTCATCACCCACTCTTCCAACATATCCAGGCACCAAAGAGGTTAAAATTCAGAAATAGCTTCCAACATGCAGATCAACCCAAATGATAACCTGCAGGATAGATGCTTGGGTAACACACCTACAATCTAAACCACACACACTGACACTATACCCTGACGAGTCCCTTCCATTGGGATCGAAAGAGCCAGTGCCAGTCTGGCTCTGCCTCAAACACCTCAGAACACGGGTCGGACGATGCAAAGCCCTCATGCAGAAGTGGGGTTACAACAACGATGAACCAACCAAATGTGACTGCGGGGAGGCAACCCAAACTATGCAGCACTTACTTACCTGCCCCCTCCTCCCAGAGCCCTGCAAACCAGAAGATCTCAATGCCTTCAACCCATGTGCCACAACCTTCGTTATGCAGTGGCTTGGAAAAGTGTAGCGACACAACAAGAAGACGACTTGCACCTCCTCCAACCTCATCTCCTGTATCCGCTGTTCCAGGTGTCAACTTCTGTACATCGGCGAGACCAAGCGCAGGCGCGGAGATCGTTTCGCTGAACACCTCCGCTCAGTCCGCCTTGACCCAACTGATCTTCTGGTTGCTCAGCACTTTAACTTCCCCTCCCATTCCCAATCTGACCTTTCTGTCCTGGGCCTCCTCCATTGTCAGAGTGCGGCCCAGCACAAATTGGAGGAACAGTACCTCATATTTCACTTGGGTAGCTTACACCCCAGCGGTATGAACATTGACTTCTCTAACTTCAAATAGCCCTTGCTTTCCCTCTCTCTCCATCCCCTCCCCATTTGTCCCACCAGTCTTCCTGTCTCTGACGACATTCCATCTTCGTCCCGCCCACTCCCAACATCAGTCTGAAGAAGGGTCTCGACCCGAAATGTCACCCATTCCTTCTCTCCAGAGATGCTCCCTGTCCCGCTGAGTTACTCCAGCATTTTGTATCTACCTTCCACAGTACATAGTTTGTTTTGATAACAACTTATCAGGATCACATCTCCATTATGTTGTAATGACACCATGGAGCACTGTTTCGTTTAGCGCATCTAGATTGTATGGGGGTGTATCGGCTTAGGGAAGGGTGGCACCTCTGGTGGGGAAAGGCATGAGATTTCTCCGCGGATCTGTCTAAACGTCTAAATTTTAATCTGTCTAAATCTCCGCTATAAATGGCTTTACATGAGACAGTGAGCAGCTGCACCGATGGTTGAGTGCGTGGAAATCCGCGGAGTTGATTTTAGCCGAAAGCGTGTACGTGGGTGCGGGTCGACCGTCTTTGCATGAGCATCTCTAGGGCTAGTGCTCAGCTCCGCACATGTAGAGTAGCGGTTTCCCTCTGTTCCTAGGCCTATCACACCGGGGTTGGGGCGGGGAGCGCAGAGTTACATACACGTACACAATGCTCACACTGTAATTGTACGGCCTTCGTACGTGCGTGCGCTCTCCATCCAACCAGACTCTGCGGAGCTGACAATACAAAAAGTATCAGCATGCATAAGTATGTAATTTTCAGCGAGTCACGCGACGAGGCGCTGGCGTTCACAGATGTGAACTTGTGGTACATTTACTAACTTTCGACGAGGACTGGGAACTCACGGCGGTCGGTACGTACCTGAGCCAGTGATTGCAGGCTAGGGTCCCCGGTGAAAATACATAAATGAACTCTATTAAGAACAAAACAAGACGACTTGCACCTCCTCCAACCTCATCTCCTGTATCCGCTGTTCCAGGTGTCAACTTCTGTACATCGGCGAGACGAAGCGCAGGCGCGGAGATCGTTTCGCTGAACACCTCCGCTCAGTCTGCCTTGACCCAACTGATCTTCCGGTTGCTCAGCACTTTAACTTCCCCTCCCATTCCCAATCTGACCTTTCTGTCCTGGGCCTCCTCCATTGTCAGAGTGCGGCCCAGCACAAATTGGAGGAACAGCACCTCATATTTCACTTGGGTAGCTTACACCCCAGCGGTATGAACATTGACTTCTCTAACTTCAAATAGCCCTTGCTTTCCCTCTCTCTCCATCCCCTCCCCATTTGTCCCACCAGTCTTCCTGTCTCTGACGACATTCCATCTACGTCCCGCCCGTCGAATGCGGTGTTTCAACATGCAAATCCCATAGACGATGACACTGCAGTCGTGGTACCTGGTCAAACTTTAGCTAACATTTTCACCATGGATCGGATGGACAAGTACTGGACAGGAGGTGCAGATGTGTACCACATCATGCACCTCTTGAGACGCAAGTGAATGTGCCTCTTAGTGACCGAAGTCTAACGATGCAGGTAAGATACGTAATTTCAAATCTAAACTAGAGTAATCCCGACAGTTCTCGACTACCTGAAAATTTTGTTCAAAACTGTCGGGTCTACTATAAACCTATGTATATATTTGATCATTACTTGATATGAATATTTTAAATTAGTAAAATACAGATAAGTAATAATTTGGAAGGAAAGTCAAATGATCGGGTGGCAATTAATTTACTTGTGGCGGTCCCTGGGGATTAGGCCACTCCTTGGGTCATCCCCCTTGGCTTTTGACGGGCAGGGACGATTGTCTGCCCACGGGGTTTCCCAGGTCCTGCTCGGAGGCGTGTGGTGTGTTCTCGAGACTTCATTAAACTACTTCTGAACCTGCCTGGCGTCTGGCCTTATCCTGACCTCGTCCAGGCCGCTACAACTGGTGATCCCGACGTTCATCACACATCGTGATGGATAACAACGCTGTTGCAGTAAAACTCCCGACTTTGTGGACCGAAGAGCCTGATATCTGGTTCCAGCAGGCAGAGACACAGTTTGGTCTGCGAGGGGTAATGGTAGACAAAACTAAATACTTTCACGATGGCTGCTGTTGCTGCGTGAGGGTTTGACACAAGCTCTAGTCTGCAGGCTCAACTATTTGTCTATTGATGGCGTTCTGAGATTCCTTCTACACTCTAACTCTCCTGGTGTCAATGAACAATTTTTGGTGAATCTAAAAAGCAAGGTAGAACAACTTTAGCATTAAAAATAACTATTTACTAATTACTGGACTATCTTCTACCTTCTACTATTCATTGAGTGGAAAAGACTATTGGTCTTACAATGGGCGAGCCAATTGCCCTCCAAAGTGTCTTGGATAACATGCAGCAAATGCAGCTCAACATATTACATATGGACAATAAAATGGATCCAATTCGAGCAAGCCTGACTAACATTGAAGGCTCACTTCAAACGCTTGGAGAGCACGTAACGGAGCTTGAGCATAGAGTTAGCTCCAACGAGGATAATATAATAGACCTGGTTGGACGTGTAAAGTCACTTGAAAAAGAAAACGCTGACCTGAAAACTTGGGCAGATGACGCTGAGAACAGAAGCAGACGTTCCAACTTACGTTTCGTCGGCGTCCCCGGGAGGGTCGAGTCCAGGGATGTCTCCGGGTTCGTGGGCCGTCTGGTGCCGCGGCTTCTTGGTGGGGCAGGTTTCCCCACTCCTCTGGTGGTTGGGCGTTGTCGCCGTGCTGGTCGCGGGGATGGCTCCGGAGCCAAGGGTCCGAGGCCTATTCTGGTGAAGTTCCACTATTTCCAGGATGGGCTGAGGATAGTGAAGCTCTCCCGGGAGAAGGATGTGCCCCTTGAGTATAATGGAGCTCGGGTTCATGTCTACCCGGGCTTCAGCGCCGCTCTTGTCCGGAGACGCCGGGAGTATGATGCGGCTAAGAAGTTGTGCGACCGTGACATTGAATACGCATTGATCTTTCCCTGCACACTGAGAGTTGTCTGCGCTGGCAAGACACAGTTCTTTCGCACTCCTGATGAAGTTGAGACATTTTTTGGTGAGCTCTCCTCCATTGACTCCTCCGTGGACTCTGATATAACAGCCTAATGTTGGTGGCCAGTGGCTGGTGATAGCGTTAGCACAATAATGCTGTTTGCCTATGAACTTTGTGTTTAGCTGGTTTTTGGTTGTATTTTTCTTGATTTTTCTTGATTTTGATAAAATGATGCCAGCGGCTCCTCTTGTAATTATATAACCGCTGGACCAGCATTGATTTTGCTGTCTTATTTGCAAAGTTGAAGCTGGCATGAGAGTTGTTATGATTGATGCTGCTTTACTACTGTTGCCGTAAAAAGTGTCGCAATTGCCATAAAACGTTGTAAAACTAAGAGTTATTTTGGGTTTCATAATGCCCCATTAATTTAAACATAAATGGTCCAGGACCTCATACTTTGATCTATTTGCATAAATATGAGCTATGCAGACTGAGGTGTGTATGCTCACTTTTTTCTTCTTTTTCTCTCTCTCTCTCTCTCAATGACGCAACCTGATATTGTGTGCTTTGTCTGTCCTGTCTTTTGTGTGTGTGTGTCTGTGTCAATCTGTGTATGTGGCTCTCTCGTCCCCTTTCTCATGCTATTTCCCTGCCTCACTCCCCCGACCTTATCTACACCCAATTGATCCACAATTGATACAGCTAAAGGTCTAAAAATCATCCATTTGAACATTAGGAGTCTTCTTCCAAAGATAGATTTAATTAGAGTTTGGATTGCACAGAATAAACCTGATATAATAACATTTTCAGAAACATGGTTACATAGTGAAATTTGTGACAATGATATTCATATTGATAATGTTGTATTATATAGAGCAGATAGGCCTACGAGAGCTGGAGGTGTGGCTTGTTATGTGTCAACTTGCTTTATATCTGAACCTGCCATCCCTAAAGCAACCTCATTCCACTTTGAAAGCCTTTTTATTAGGTTAAAACTTCATGAGAATAAACATCTAATTATCGGCACTATCTATCGATCCCCCCCTGTTCATCCTGACTCAACTAAGTCCCTAATTTCCACTCTCACCTCTATTGAACACCCATGTGAATTAGTGCTTCTTGGTGACTTCAATAAAAACTGGCTCGATCGCTCCTCTTCTAACGACAAACACTTGCTTAAAAGTATAAACCTGACCCAGTTAATCAACGAACCTACCAGAGTTCATGGCAATTCTACATCACTATTAGATTGGATTCTTGTTACCCATCCTGACCGAATCTTAACATCTGGTGTTTTGTCAGATTGCTTTAGCGATCATTCTGCTATTTTCTGTGTGTGGAAGATTAAACCTTCCCGTCTCCCTCCTAAATATATTCGTGTTAGACAATGTAGAAAATTTAATTATGATAATTACATGCATGACCTGATTGCAATAAACTGGGACAGGTTTCAACTTATACCAACTGTCGAGGATGCCTGGAATTATTTATACACTGAAGTCACAAGAGTTATCGATAAGCATGCCCCCTGGAGAGAAATACAAGTTAAGGGAAAACATTTACCATGGATTAGTGCTGATTTGATCAACCTTTTTAATGAGCGGGATAAAGTCTGGAAGACTTTCAGGGAAACAAAGGACCCTGCTGATTGGGTCCTTTGTTCTTAATGAATCAGTGTACGACAAAAACACGTAATGCTAAATCAAGTCATTTTAAAAAACATCTTTCTGAAGACATGCATCATCCAAAAAAGTTTTGGAAAAGACTAAACAATGTTCTTAATAAATCAAATCAAAATATCAGCACTCAGATTCGGGTCAACAATGACATCATTCAGGACCCTGCTGTTATATCCAATGCTTTCAACCAGCACTTCTCCACTGAATGTAGCTCTACTGTATTTGATTCATCTATTATATGTGACTTTCCAGCTACCTCTACAAGTAGAAGCTCTTTTTCTTTTCAAAAAATGAAACCTGTTGACGTTCAACATGTTATTAATGAATTAAAGGATGATTGTGGATCTGGACCAGCTGGTATTGAGACTAAATTCATTAAGTTAGGAGCTAATATTTTAATGTACCCACTATGCGACCTGTTTAATTTGTCCTTCTCAACTTGTACCCTCCCTTCCGCATGGAAGTGTGCCAATGTTACTCCACTGCATAAGGGAGGCGACCCACAAGATATTAACAATTACCGCCCCATCTCAATTATCAACTCGGTGGCTAAAATCCTCGAGAAACTAGTGTTCAACCAGCTATCACATTATGTCTCAACTTTCAATATTCTATCTCCATGCCAGTCTGGGTTCAGACCTAAACACTCCACAACTACAGCTCTGTTAAAACTTACCAGCGATGTGTTCACTGCTTCCAAGGATGGTAAACTCACCGGTGCCATCTTTCTTGATCTAACCAAGGCCTTTGATGTTGTTGACCACTACCTACTGCTTGATAAACTTTACTCTATTGGTCTTTCTCAAAACAATCTACTGTGGTTTAACTCATACCTTCATAACAGACGCCAATGTGTCACCTTTAATGGAAGTCAATCCAATTCCTTCATTGTTGAGAAGGGGGTCCCGCAAGGTTCGTCCTTGGGACCACTCCTTTTCTCTATTTTCATAAACGACCTCCCTAATATCTGTTCTGACTGTCAAATACAACTATATGCCGATGATGCGGTGCTATATACATCTAGTACTAACAAGTCTGAAATTGAAAGAACCCTTCAATCAGATCTTATTTCTGTTCAGAAATGGCTATTATTTAACAAATTAATTTAAAATAAAAATAAATCATGCAGTATGTTATTTGGTAGCAGACAAGGCCTTGGTAATTCTGTAGATCTGACTATATCATTTAATGAAGGATCACCATTAGAACAAGTATTGAACTTCAAATATCTTGGTGTTTGGCTTGACCCAACGCTTTCATTTACGCAGCATAGTGAGACGATTACTAAAAAACTTAGCTGTAATCTAGCTATTCTTTACCGCCATATAAATTGTTTCACCTTTCAGATGAGGAAAAGAATTGTCTCTCAACTACTACTACCAACACTGGATTATGCTGATATTGTCTATCAGAATACATTTGATATACATCTTCAACCCCTTAATGTAGTTTATAATAGTCTTTGCAGATTTATTTTAAGGTGTCCATATATAACTCACCACTGTTCTATGTACGAAACTCTAAACTGGTTATCCCCCCACGCTCGAAGATGCTACCACTGGTTCCAGTTCATCTTTAAATGCATCCACCTCAATTACCCTTCTTATTTAAAACAAGACCTATTACCATACACACCCTCATATTCACTAAGACATATTCAGCAACCCTTCTTTTTCATTCCAAGAACTAACAAAGAAATTGGGAGACGTGCATTTAAATACAAAGCTCCTTCTGATTGGAACACACTGCCTAGTACCATAAGAACTATTAGCTCATTTCGTCTATTTAAAAATACACTTTTACCTTTCCTTATAAAACCATGTACCTGTTTCTAGTATTAGAGTCTTCGAGCTCCTTTATCTAGCTTGCTCTGTGTGTGATCATTTGGCATAACTATTGTATATGCATGGCCATTACACTTATGTATTATTGTATTGCATAGTGTAACAAGGTCTTATATTGTATTATGTCACAATATCATGAAATAATATATTATGTAATAATGTTGATAGTATGTATTAACGTACGATGTATGATAGGTGGTATATGGTATTATGCACTAACATCATGCTGTAACACATAACTTTTGTTATTATTGGATTTGTAAAGTTAATTAACAATTGTTATAAACTATAACAAGTGGGGATGGAGGGGTTTAGGGATTGGTGTGTGGGTAGGTGGGTCAATGAGAGCCTCTATGTATGTTATGTCTTGTGCTGTATGTTCTATGTTGGACCCCCTCGAAAACGAGATGACTGTCCATCTCAAGGGGTTATCCATGAATAAACTTGTTTCAAACGTGGTCAGCGCTCTTGACCAGGCGACTGCGAGGCGGGTTAAGCCTTTCTTCAGCCACCTCCGTTAACTAACAAATATAAGGGCCTTAAGGACCTCCTTATCAGGAGATTTGGCCTAAGCGAATGTGAGCGGGCAGCTCGGATTCTCCAAATGGACGGTCAGGGCGACCGCCGGCCCTCCTGGAGGACATGTTCGCCCTAATGGGCAACCACCGGCCTTGTTTTCTATTTAAATATGCTTACCTTCAGCCGGCAGCTCACCACCGATCCCTTTGATGACACGCAGGCGCTGGCTGAGCGTGCCGACCAACTGTGGCTGTCCCGTCAGCGGGACCTGAAAGCATAGGCCCTCCTTCCCGCGGCGTCGGGAGGCGCGGTGCAGGTCGGGGCTGCTATAGACCGCGTCTCCGCTGCTCCCGGACAGCCCCAGCGGCAGGTCGCTCTGGCTCAACCCAGCCAACTTCACCTGTAGTTCCACCAGACGCCAGCAGTGCTATTATCACTGCCGCTGGGGAGCTGCAGCAAGGCAATGTCGCCCCCCCCTGTGCATTCCCGGGAAACGCAGGGGCCGGTCGTCAGTGATTCCTTCGGCGGTCAGCCATATTCATCGCGTATTCGCCTGGGATCGCCGCACCGGGAGTCGGTTCCTCGTAGACACAGGGGCTGAGGTGAGTGTGCTGCCTCCCTCCATCGCTGACATCCGTGCGGGCAAACGTGGCCCCCTACTCACCGCGGCGAACGGGAGTGCTATTCGCACCTACGGAGCTCGCACAATCTCCCTCAACTTTGGCCGCAGCTGCTTTTCGTGGGAGTTTGTCATCGCCGACGTTTCCCAGCCGCTGCTGGGTGCCGACTTCCTTCGAGCCCATTCGCTCCTCGTGGATGTCAAGCGACGGCGCCTGGTGCACTGCGTCACCCTGGAGCCAGTCTTCCTTCACATTGTTGATCCGGTTGCCCGCCCTGATTGTCCCGTCATCCGTGGATGTGACTGCCGCGCGCATCCTGGATTTTCCGGACATCCTCAAGCCCCACTTCCGCTCCTCTGCCCCCAAACACGGAGTGGAGCACCATATTCTGACTACTGGCCCACCCATGCACGTCATCTCGCGCCAGACAAGCTCCGTCCAGCTCGGGAGGAGTTTCACCTGTTGGAGGCGATAGGCGCCCCCCGATAGCCCATGGGCGTCACCGATCCACATGGTCCCCAAAGCGGGAGGGGGGCTGGCGCCCGTCTGGGGATCACCGTCGTCTGAATGATGCGACCGTCACCGACAAGTACTCGGTCCCGCACATTAAGGACTTCAATGCCAATCTGGCCGGAGCATCAGTGATCTCCAAGATGGACCTCGTGCGAGGGTACAACCAGATTCCGGTCCACCCCGACAATATCCCTAAGACAGCCATTATAACACCGTTTGGACGGTTTGAATTTGTGCGGATGCCGTTTGGTTTGAAGAACGATGCGCAGGCCTTTCAGCGGCTTATGGACTGTGTGTGTCGTGGCCTGGACTTTATATTTGTGTACTTGGAAGACAGTCTCGTGGCCAGCCGCTCACGGCAGGAGAACTGCATTTACCTCCGTCAGCGCCTCAGTGATTTTGGGTTGGCTATTAACTCGTCTAAGTGCCGTTTTGGGGTGACGGCCATCGACTTCCTTGGCTACCGCGTAACTCCACTTGGTTGGTGCCTCTGCCGGCCAGGGTGGACACTGTCCGCCGGTTCCCCCGACTGTCCACAGTTAAGGGCCTCCAGTAATTCGTGGGGATGGTCGCGTTTTATCACCGTATCTTGCCGGCAGCGGCCGCAATCATGTCTGCTTTTCCACCTGATTGCTGGTCATCGTGAGATTGAGTGGTCTGACGAATCAACAGCGGCGTTCGAGAGTGCTAAGGAGGCCCTGGCTGGGGCCACGATGCTCGTCCACTCACGAGAGGATGCCCCAACCATCCTGACGGTGGACACTTCTGAGGTTGCGGTTGGGGCAGGCAGCTACATACTGTTATTTCATATACTGTTCTAACATCAGAAGTGACTTTTGTTGGGGCTTCACATTTGAGGTTCAAACTAGAGAATTATTTCAGAACTGGATAATTATTCATTGCATCAGTGGCTATCATGGCATCATGTCACCCTTGCAAGCATGGTGCTTACTGCGTAATTATCCCAGTAGACGTTGGGCAAAACATGTTTTTCTCAAACACATATACAGATTTGCAATTAGGGCCCTGTAAATATTACATTCAAATATATTTAATGAAAGATTTGTTGAGACTTCCACAAAATTACTTACCCAGAAAAAAATTATTTGATTACATCTTGGATAAGTGGGACCATATCACCATACATTACAGACACAGTCTGCATCGTCATAGGGATAAATGCAATGTAAAATTGATACTGCATTTTGTGTTTGTGTTTTGCATTGTTGAATTTTACTTCGGAGTCACGTGAGTGACTACGTGAAGAACCCGCTCAGTGCGCAGGCGCGGCATTACGCCAGCAGTGCAACAGCGGCGGCAGCTGGAGTAAGGCTCTCCGGCTGCAGTTTAAAAAACGGACCGTTAGGTAAGTATACAGAAGTAGTGGAGGTCTAACGGAGGAGAGTCGTTGTGTGGTGTGTTCTTATAAAAATGAGTACACTCAAGAAAAGACTCTCGAAAAGAACTGCCCCCAGCTCAACTCCACCAGAGGAAGGGGGGGCAGCAACAGGCGGCGGGACCGCACATAGAGCGCTCCGCTATCCCCGAGACCGAGCCAAGCCCAGTCCCGCTAATGCCTGAACAGCGGACAGGGAGAAAATCCACAAGGAAAACTAACCGGCCAGTAATTTCCGATTCGTCGGATGGGGACATGTCTCCACCTAAACGGAGGAGAGACAGCCGCCTGAGCTTACAACAGCTCTTGGAGCAGGTGTTCCAGCGGGATATGCAGGAAAGAGCGTTCTCGCGGAGGAAGGTCAGGCACCTCCTCCACAGTGTCTTGTGCACTGCCCTTTGCTCCCTCATTACTGGAGGCTAGCATTGGTGACCAGGGTTGGGCTGGTCTGGAACAGGGGCTGGCGGACGAGTTCGGGAGTATGCAAGGGGTGCAGGAGCAGGAAGAGCTGCTGGGTGTGGTGGACCGCTATGTAGCAACCCCACGTGCTGGAAGACCGCTGGAACAAAAAATGGCGGCCAGCATCAATCATCTTTCAAATAAGCCCTTGCAGGAGAAGGTGCTTCTTGAGGCGTTCGAACTCTACACAGCACCAGAGAACTGTGAGGCCCTCAGAGGGAAGAGTGTGAACAGCCAGACCTGGGGGCACACATTCGTAACCATGAACTAAAGCTACAGCGGATCCTAAGGCTCCTGACGTCGGCCTTCACAGCCTTTGCTCGTTCTGTGGAAAGCACGGAGATGGATACCTGCCAGCAGGATGTGCTGGCACTGATGTGCAACACACAATTTGAGATCAATAATCTCCGGCGGGAAAACATAAGACCTGCCCTCAATCCCAAATTTGCTGGGTTGTGCAGAGCCCCAGCTGCAGAGACAGACGCTCTATTATTTGGGAAAGACCTCAACAAAAAACTGAGGGACATGGAGGAAGCAGCGAAAACTTTCGGCCTCATGAGGGCAGGCCCCGGGACGAGCAAACCAAGACCTACAATACCCAAGCGGCAGCACCCCACGGCATCCACCAGTCGACGTCCTCAATATGGGACTGGTGAAAGCTCGGGGACCGCATTTTATCCCCAAAGATCTTTTTTAGATCAGGGCCCAGAGCGGACCCCATGGAAAATGCGCCACCCCCCAACATCGCCAGCACGTCAGACAAGCAAAGCCTACAAGAACATGAGGAAACAAAAGCCCCAAAGGGTATTTTCTCCCTCCGTCAAAGAGAAACGTGAGGGACAAGCTGAATTGGTGAGACTTATCAAAAAGGGGGTCATCGAAAAGACCAAACATGAACCTTTGGAATTTGTATCAAATATATTCACTAAAACCAAAAAAGATGGTGGATGTCGCATCCTCATTGACTTAAGATCACTAAATAAGTTTGTTAAGTATATACATTTCAAAATGGAGACATTTGTTACTGCCAAACAACTGATTTCCAAAGGATACTTCATGGCAAGCATTGATCTTAAAGATGCTTAGTATCTAATACCCATACACAAGGATCATTGCAGATACCTAAAATTTATCTGGTTGGGGCAGCTGTGGCAGTACAAAGCATTGCCCAATGGGCTAACTTCAGCCCCGAGATTATTCACCAAAATATTGAAAATAGCTATGGCAATCCTAAGAAAACAAAAACATATTGTCATGGCATACTTGGCTGATATTCTGATAGTAGGGAAAACGATGGAATTGGCTGTGGCAGCAGTATCAGCTACAAAACAGCTCCTCGAAACTCAGGGGTTCGTCCTACATCCAGATAAGTCGAAGTTGAAGCCATCCACTATCATGGACTACCTGGGCTTCACAATTAACTCAGTCCATATGACTGTTACCTTGCCAAAGGGAAAAATGGTTGCATTAGCACAATCATGCAACAATTTAATGGTCAACAAACGACCAACTATTCGACAAGTAGCCAGAGTGATTGGTAAAATGGTAGCAGCATTTCCGGCTACACAATTCGGACCTTTGCACTATCAAAATTTACAAAGAGCAAAGGTACAGGCACTAAAACGACATACAGGTCACTATGATCGTGTCATGAAATTACCCACTGAAGCAATATCAGAGCTACAGTGGTGGGCAGAAAATGTTTGGCATAGTTTCAGCTCTATCATCATCACTAACCCTACTTTAGTTCTTCAAACAGATGCTAGTGCTCAAGGCTGGGGAGCAACTAACTCCATATCCAGCACAGGTGGTAGATGGACTAACCTAGAGTCATCATTACTACTGACACTGGGCATTAACTATCTAGAGATGTTGGGCGCCTTTTATGGTTTAAAAGCATATGTATCTAATATGCAGCACTTGCATGTTCGGTTACAGATTGATAATACTACGGTGGTGGCTTATATTAACCATATGGGCGGCATAAAATCATTATCATGCGACAAATTGGTCAACGTGATTTGGCAATGGTGTGTCGAAAGACATATTTGGCTATCAGCTACTTATCTACCAAGTAAGCTAAACACAGTGGCAGACACCAGGCCACGCAAATTCAATGATAACATCGAATGGATGTTAAACCCTAAAGTATTTGCTAAAGTTATTAAGCAGTATGGAACGCCAGATATCGATTTATTTGCATCACGACTAAATCACCAGTTACCTATGTATGTCGCTTGGGAACCAGACCCAGAGGCAGCAGCGGTAGATGCCTTCACGCTGGATTGGGGAAATTTCTTCTTCTATGCTTTCCCTCCCTTCTGCCTCATCAGTCAGGTACTTCGCAAAATACAGATGGACTCTGCTTCTGGAATTTTGATGGTGCCCGACTGGCCTACACAGCCATGGTTCCCGGTTCTACATGACATGGTGGTTGAGTCACCAATGGTCTTTCCCAGTGATCCAGGATTATTAACTCACCCAGTATCAGGCATAAGCCACCCATGCCATGAGAAAATTAAACTCCTGGGTTGCAGGTTTTGAATAGACCTTACCTGGAACTGGGATTGTCCGAACGAACCATCACCACCATGTCGGCATCCCTTCGAACATCCACCAAGAGGCAGTACTTAATCAGCATAAGAAAATGGGAGAAGTACTGCCAGGAAACAGGGACAACGTATGCAACAGCCACAGCCACCAACGTACTGGAGTTCCTGGCCATAGCGGGGGCTTCATTTGGCCTGACTGTTTGGGTGAACTGGGGCTGGGGACTGGACACTGTGCCTTCCCCCACAGTGGAAATCACTGTGGGGGGATGATTTTTGTATGTAATTGTTTGTAATTGTATTTGTTAGTCTGTGTTCAAGATGGTGGTCGGAGGGGAGAGTGGACGCTGGCGCGGTTTCGTTGCCGCTGCTCTCTCCTCAAATTGTGCTTCTGATTTCCTTTTGTGTGTTTTTGGAAGGCATTCTGTCCCTGATTTGTGTATTGGTCTTTATAACTTATTTTTTTAAATTCTGATTATATGTTTCCTATAAATCTCTGTAAGGTGTCCTTGAGACCTCGGTATAAGGCGCCCATAAATAAAATTCATTATTATTTAATTTTATTATGATGAAGGGATTAGTTACAGTGCCATCAACACAGCGCGGAGTGCTCTTTCTGTTTATCTCAAACCAGCAGGACAACAGGCAATGGGATCCCATCCACTGGTGGTAAAACTGATGAAGGGCATTTATATCAAGCCCCCTAAACCCAGGTATACCCATATTTGGGATATCAGTGTGGTCCTGACATACCTCAGGGAATGGCCACCAGCCAGATCCCTCAGCCTCGAGCAATCTACACTAAAGACGCTCATGTTGATGGCACTCGTACCCGCTCAGAGGGTCCAGTCACTACACAAGTTAAGGCTGGACAACATGGTGACCACCCCAGATCAGATCACATTCATCATACAGGGTCTGGTGAAGCAAAGCAGGCCAGGAACAGCTAATCCACTGGTGGTATTCCGGGCCTACCCACCAGAGCCACGGTTGTGTGTCGTGACCCATCTACAACATTACATAGACACAACCCACAATATCAGAGGGAGTGAAAAAGCCTTATGGGTCAGCCACAAGAAACCTCATGGCCGGGTAACGAGCCAAACCATTTCAAGATGGCTCAAACAGGTACTGAAGGCTGCCAGAATAGATACTAATGCATTTAAATCTCATTCCACTAGGGCAGCATCTACATCAATGGCCGAGAGAATGGACGTACCGGTTGACCATATTCTGAATACAGCAGGATGGTCGAGGGAAACGACATTCAGAACTTTTTATAATAAGCCGTTGATGAAACTTGATTTATTTGCAGAGAAAATATTACAAGCTGCAAATATTTAATTTAAGCCCGGGGGGAGCACTTTAATTTTTGTTATTGTTAATAAATACCTTTGTTGTTTCTTGAAAAACAGATTCATTGGTTGATTACGATAACACTTCATCCCTCAAGAACTTCGGCAGTGAGTGAAATAAAACTGTTACACGGTTTGAAATCACAGAGCTTTGAAGTCTTCACGTAGTCACTCACGTGACTCCGAAGTAAAATAGTAAGATTAAACGAGAACTTACCAGTTTGAAGTTTGATCTGTATTTTATGAGGAGATACGATGTGGGATTACGTGCCCTCCGCTCCCACCCTCATTATATGGATCAAACTAATAAATTTATGTCTCTTTTTCTTTACTGTTTACTTCAAATACCTGTGTCTATCTGTGATTCCACACCGCTGCTTGGAATTATGCCGCGCCTGCGCACTGAGCGGGTTCTTCACGTAATCCCTCATCGTAACTCCTCATAAAATACAGATCAAACTTCAAACTGGTAAGTTCTCGTTTAATCTTACTATTTTTAGCTTGAATGTTGAAGGAATCTTTAGTATTGGTCAGACCTCTAAATTATGAAATTGTATTTTTAATGTTAATCTTAGACTTTTGTGTATCTCTTTTCAGGGACTTCTTCTTAGTGTGATGGCAGAGCATTCACTAACATTTACAATGGCACCAGTCCTGATTGACCTTGCTAAATCTCTTGCCACTGATCCTAAAGCATTGGACCGCTTATCCATGGACAGAACAAGTGCATCGTACAAACTTCGGTTTGGAGATGCGCGAACATTCCTAGAAGACACAGTAGCGCATCTTCAGTCGTTTGTTTCACTGAATATCAGGATCCGGAACACCACCATATGTGCAACCCTTGGTATGGAATTAACCATTCTGGACAGAATTACAACAAAAAGACTACGTTACTTCAGCCATATCCAGCGAATGCCACCATCACGCTTTCCCAATCTAGCATTTGAGGCACTTGTCCATGGAAACCGTCCAAGAGGAAGACCACCAACGGGATGGAGTGACTGCCTGAAAGCAGACTGCATCAAAATAAACATCAACTCTCTGGTCAGAGCTAGCAGGCTAGCTAAGGACAGAAGAGAGTGGCAGGACATCATGAACCAGATGGCACCACTCAACCCCAAGTTGGAGTGAACACCATAGATAGATAGATTGATGAGTCAACTTTCAACAATGATGAAAGGATCCTGGCTGTGTTAGTGTCTTATTTTTCTCTGACACTTCATCGTGTTGCTGGACATCATCTTGCATCAGTGTCAGTGATTCGAGCAAACACACAATCTCTCGTCGAGAAACTTGATGAGTTAATGACACATAACAGACTACCGTGGAAAAATCTCATGTCTGTATTCATGTATTTATGGACGCAATGCGAGGATCAAAGAGTGGTTTGGAACTCCGACTCTAGAAGGAGAGAGCACCTCACCTTCTTGATATTGATGGGGACATATGTCATCATGTCCATAACGCAACTAAAAAACTGTGCAAACCTTTTGCTTTCTGGGTAGAAGGATTGTTCGGATATGTCCACGCAGACTTCAAGTGGTCGCCTGACTTCCGTAGTGCATTGGCGAACATTTGCCAACTGCTTGAAGTCAAGTTTACTGTGCCAGAGGGTTTCATTCCTCATCTCTGGCTGTCATGTTATGAAGTTAACATGGAGGAAATTGTGAACATTCAAGCAGAATGTGCAAAGAAGCTGATGACTGCTGATGGCAAGAAGAGAAGACAGATGTGTAGACAAATTATTTTACAAGCGGACAAAGACACAGTCCATCCTGGGCTTCTACTGTGCTTCTATGCCAATGCTGAAACAGTATGTTTGTATGTTTCAAACATCAAGCCCCCAAGTTCACAAGCTGAATGACTGGCAGGTTGAACTTTTCCAGGAATTTTTTGCTTGTTTTATCAAGCCAGAATGCTGTGTGAACTTGTCAGTACAGGTCCTGAAAGACCCGTCAAGACTAAATCTGGATGACAAGGCAATTAGACTGAAGCCAAGAGATCTATTTCTGGGGACTGTAGCATCAAAGCTCGTTGGAAAGGACTCAACAACATCTGAACTACTCTCAACTTGAAGAAGCCTTTGTACAGTGTGGGAAATACCTGCAAGCCAAGCTTCCACTTGACAACAAACTGTTGAGATGTATGTTAACGCTTGATCCTCTAGCCAGGGCAAACTGTGCTACCATGAAGTGCATGCGAAGACTACCAATACTTGTCAGTAATGTTGTTACTGAAGAGGAGCAAGAGGTCTATGACAAGGAGGTCCTTAGATGCCAAGTGAGTCACCATGTGGCCCATGCTGTTGATGGACAAAATGTTCCAATAGCACTTGATGCGTGGTGGACATCTGTGGCTGATTTTAAGATTTTTCTACAGCTTTGCAAAATGGCATTTGCTATGAGTTGTTTTCATGGACCACAGGTGGAAGGATCATTCCACGTGATGGGAGATGTTATAGATCCCAAGTCTTCTTGCATGAATGTCAGTACATACTCGGCAATCAGTACATACTCAGTGCCCAAGAGTAAGGTGACGCGCCTCAATGACTATCGACCAGTGGCACTAACGCCTGTGGATGAAGTGCTTTGAGAGGTTGATCATGGCGCAAATCAACTCCTACCTCGACAAAAACCTGGACCCACTGCAGTTCGCTTACCGCCACAACAGATCAACGGTGGATGCGATCTCGCTGGCCCTCCACTCCGCTCTGGACCACTTGGACAACAAAAACTCATATGTCAGGCTGTTATTCATTGATTACAGCTCGGCATTTAATACAATCATCCCCTCCAAGCTGGTTACCAAACTCGCAGAACTGGGTCTCTGCGCATCCCTCTGCAATTGGATCCTCGACTTCCTCATTTACAGACCACAGTCTGTTTGCATTGGAAATGTGTCAGACTCGATCACAATCAGCACGGGAGCACCTCAAGGCTGCGTGCTCAGCCCCCTGCTGTACTCACTCAATACTCATGACTGCGTAGCCGGTCATAGTGCGAACTCCATCATCAAGTTCGCTGATGACACCACTGTTGTGGGACGTATCAATGATGGGGATGAGTCCGAGTATAGAAGAGAGATCGAGCGACTGTCCATATGGTGCCAGCACAATAACCTGGCCCTCAACACTAGCAAAACCAAGGAACTGATTGTGCACTTTGGAAGGAGTAGGATGGGGACCCACAGTCCAGTTTATATCAACGGGTCGATGGTTGAAAGGGTCAAGAGCTTCAAATTCCTGGGCGTGCACATCTCTGAAGATCTTTCCTGGTCCAAGAACACTGATGCTATTATTAAGAAAGCATATAGCGTGGAGCTAGTAATAATTTTTTCTAAGGCTACGGAAGTCCTTAGATGGCCAGCCACGCTAGTGTGGCTATCACTAACTACACTAATTGTAGATGTAGTTTCTTTTTTTTTCTTGCACTTTACCAACCCTTTATTTTTTTACTTTTTTTATTTTTTAATTAACTACTATCTTAAACTTGAATTGAATTATGTATTATTTATGTAGATATGTCCAGGAGGAAGATTTATTAGATTTAAAACTCATCTGTCCTGTGTTCAGGTGGAATGTCTGGTTTACTGTGCTGAGCTATCTGCTCTTTTATAGACTTACCCCAACCATAAGATGCAAGACGTTAATAGAAAAAACGGGGGTCAAGGAATTACTTTTTGTAGCTGAAACGTTAAGGGAATTAATGAACCAATCAAGAGAGGTAAAGTATTAGCACACTTGAAGTCACTCAATGCAGATATAACATTTCTTCAAGAAACTCACCTTAAAAACAAAGCACAACATAGACTGAAAGCAAAATGGATTGCTGAAAAGTATCATTCTTCATTCTCCCATAAGGCCAGAGGGGTCGCAATTTTAATTCGTAAAGGTATACCTTTTAAGCACATATCAACTATTGCGGACATTAATGGTAGATATATTATACTAGTGGGTGAATTATATCTAAAAAAAGTGATTCTTCTCAATGTTTATGGACGAAATTTTGACAACCCTTTGTTTTTTAAGAATACACTTAATACTATCCCGGAACTCACATAATATAATTTGATAATTGGTGGAGATTTAAATTGTACACTAGATTCTTATCTAGCTAGATCATCAAGACAAAGAAAACTAAAATCCAAGACAAGTGAATTATTAAATTCATACATTAATACTACTAATATCAAAGATGTTTGGAGAACTGAAAACCCATCCGGAAGGGAATATTCATTCTACTCACCGGTACATAAAACCTATTCAAGGATAGACTACTTTTTAGTAGATTCTAAACTTATCCCGTTTATTTATAATTCGAAATATCATAATATTATAATTTTGGACCATGCTCCTTTAACATTTATGATCAAACTAAGTGGAATGACTGAGAAGCAGACACAATGGAGACTTAGTCCTCAAATTTTAAATGATAAAGCATGTTACGAATATCTTATCACACAGATAAATATGTTTTTCGAGACCAATGACTGCCCTGAAATATCCGCCTCCCTCCTTTGGGAAACATTTAAAGCATTTATACGAGGAGCGTTAATCTCCGCACAAGCCTTTCGTAATAAAGAGAATCGAGCCAAACAACAGATATTTGAAATGGAAATAAGGCAATTAGATATGGAAAATGCAATCGCACCCTCTACGATAATACATAATAAAATTGCTGCACTCAAATATAAGTTAAACCAAATATATTCAGATCAAATCATAAAACTTTATCAAAATACTAAACAACTACACTTTGGAGTTCAGTGATAAACCACAAAAACTACTAGCCGTCAACTCCGGAAACAGGAAGGGGGAAAAAACAATTTATAAAACCAGATCAGACACGGGAGAAATACTAACATTACCCAAGGATATCAATGATAGATTTTCTCAATACTATCAAACACTTTACTGAACCAAAACGACTGGGTGTTCTGCAGGAATGGAATCATTTTTTACAGAAATGTAATCCTACAGGTTTAGATCTGAAAGAGAGGGAACTATTGGGGACTGAAATATCAGTAAAAGATATTGAAGAATCTATTAGTTCTTTAAAAAACGGAAAGGCCGCTGGCCCTGATGGTTTAAATAGTGAATTTTATTTAAAATGCATGATCTGATCTCCCCACGCCCACAGACATTATATACTCATGCCTTCATGCAACAGAAACTACCAGAAACCTTAAATGAATCAACAATAATACTTATACCCAAAACGGATATGGACCCTGAAGACCCAGGTTCATATAGAGCAATTGCTCTCTTAAACACTGATCAGAAAATATTAACCAAAATTTTAGCCCATAGATAAAGTTTAGTGATCCATAAATTAATACACCCCGATCAAACAGGCTTTATTCCAAAACGCTATTCATATTATAATCTGAGACGATTATTTAACATTATATACTCAAATAGAATAGCTAATGTAGATCTAGCAGTCATCTCGCTAGATGCTGAGAAAGCATTCGATCAAGTGGAATGGCCCTATTTATTTTCGGTGATGGAAAAATTTCAACTGGGTGAGAAGTTTTGCACATGGGTTAAGCTTTTATATACTAACCCAACAGCTAGAATAATGACAAATCAAATGTTATCAACAAAATTTGATTTATCTAAAGGTTGCAGACAAGGATGCCCGTTATCCCCGTTATTATTCGCCCTTGCTATCGAACCATTAGCCGAAAGTATTAGAGCACATCCAGAAATATATGGGTATAATACTAAAAATACAGTTAATAAAATCTCTCTATATGCAGATGATGTACTACTATATATTACAAATCCAGAAATCAGCATTCCAAACTTGTTAAATCTTATAACTCAATTTTGTTTATTTTCAGGATATAGAATTAATTGGAATAAAAGTGAGATTATGTCAATAATGGAATCTAATTTATACATATTGCAACAATCACCTTTTAAAATAGTCAATGAAAAATTTAAATACTTAGGAATTTACATGACCAAGAAATATACTTCTTTATTTAAATCAAATTTCCCGCCTTTACTTAATAAACTGCATAAGAATATTCAATATTGGAAAACACTTCCCATTTCAATGCTCGGTAGAATTAATGCTATAAAAATGATTTTCCTTCCGCAAATATTATAACTTTTTCAATCAATTCCGATATCTCCCAAAAAATGTCTTTAAAAAAGTTGATTTTATTGTCACAAGTTTTATTTGGGATTATAAGAATCATAGAATAAGTAAAAAACACCTATGTAAATCCAAGACGAAAGGAGGATTAGTTTTACCAAATTTTTTATTCTACTTTTGGGCAGTCAATGTCAAAAATATGAATTTTTGGTTGGAAGATATGGAACAACAACCAGACTGGTTAAAGATGGAAAAGGAAGATTGTCTTTTGAAATTGGTCCGATTCTCTTAGCTCCTACAAAATTGAATACAAACATTTATTGGGAAAATCCTATAATATACAGTGATATTCGAATTTGGAAACAACTAAAAAATACATTAAAATTGGATAATTTATCACTTTCTCTCCCCATTGCAAATAATCCTTCATTTAAACCTTCAGTGTTGGATAAAGGTTTTGTACAATGGAAAAATTATGGAATTAAAAAGATGGGACATCTTCATAGAAAAGGTATTTTTCTTTCGTTTCAGGAGTTACAACAGAATTATGGATTACACTCAAATATTTTTTTTAGATATTTACAACTTAAATATTATGTTAAATCATATACACCAGAATACAGAACTAGAGAGCAAGAGATTCTAGATGAATGTTTGAATAAACACCCTAATACAGTCAGATTAATATCTTACATTTATAATACTCTTTTAGACAGTGAGATTCCGTCGACGGAATTATATAGACTAGCATGGGAAAATGAATTACCTCAACCTATAACGAAAGATATTTGGGATGAAAGTCTACAACATATACATCAATGTTCGTTAAATGCCAGACATTCTTTAATACAATTTAAAGTACCACATAGACTGCATTATTCTAAAACAAAATTAAATAGAATTTTTCCTAATATCTCTCCTGTCTATGACAAATGTCAATACTCAGTGGCTAATTTAACCCATACTTTTGTAAATTGCATAAAAATTAAAAATTTCTGTATGGATATTTTTTAAATTATTTCCGTAGTTGTTAATACCCAACTGGACCGACCAATAAACTAATAATATTGGGCATATCAGAACAATACCTAAAACTTACAATAAACGAAAGAAAGAAAAATTATAATTGGGAAAAAATTAATATTAAAATTTTGGAAAAACCCAGTAACCCCCACAATCAAGAGATTTAGAGATTTAGAGATTCCTTTATTTGTCATTCAGACCTTTCGGTCTGAACGAAATTTCGTTGCCTGCAGTCATACATATAATAATAAATGACAAAACACACAATAAACACAAATTAACATCCACCACAGTGAGTTCACCAGGTACCTCCTCACTGTGATGGAGGCAAAAGTCTTAAAGTCTCTGTCTCTTCCCGCTTTCTTCTCCCTCTGCGCTGAGGCGATCCAGGCTTCTGATGCTGTGGCCCCGCCGGGCGACGGTAAGCCAGTCCAGCGGCCGAATCCGTGCTCCGCGACGGGCCGGCTCAAACTCCGCGGCCCGGGGTGCTCGAAGCTGCCGAAGCTGCCGCCCTCCAGTCCAGCGGACGCAGCTGTAGTTGCGGGAGCCCCAGAAAAACAGGTCACCAACCTGTGACCTGCGCGCTCCCGACGATGTCGTCCACCGGGCCCGCGGCCGAGCCTCCGGATTCAGGTCGCCACCAGTGTCCTCGGTCGCCACCGCCGGAACGCCACCGCCACCGCCGGAACGCCACCGCAGCCCCGAAGTTGGCCAGCCTCGCGCTGGTAAGTCCTGGCTCTGCCTCCGGAGCCTCGAGGTCGGTCGGTCGCTCGCAGTTGGAGTTGGAGGCCGGCAGCTCGCAGTTGGAGTTGGAGGCCGGCAGCTCCGCCATTTTGGCCTCAGCGCAGACGGAGGCAGAGAAGGGGGACACGACAAGAAAAAGTCGCATTCCCCCGAAGGAAGAGACAAAAGTCATGTTTCACCCCCCCCACCCCCCCACCCCACACATACACAACCCAATAAACTAAAATTTAGCTGAAACAGGATAAAAGAAAACAACAAAAAAAGTAAAAACAGACGGACTGCAGGCGAGCCGCTGCTGTACGACAGCGCCGCCACTTCCGGAATGTGGATTATGGAGATGTCGGAGACCTTACATTTGGAAAAAATCAGATTTGTCTTAATTGACAAACCAGAATTATTTACTAGAATATGGTCTCCATTTATAGATTATTTGAAGGGGTAGATAGGGCCGGCGCCGAAAGCCTGACTGAAACTTGAATCCAGGACTAGATGAATAGTCTCTGACCTACGGACCTATCTCCTAAGTTGTATTATTGACAGTTTATTCTATTTTTCTAATTTCCTTTTTTTCTCTTTATTTTTTTAATCTATAAATATAAATAAACAATTAGAGGCAATGTTAATATGTAACCGATAAATGAGGATCCCAGATACTTCGGTTGCTGGGTCCCTGGATACTGATAATATGTAATCGTTAAACAAAGTTTGTATTGGTTTGGATTATGATATGCATATGCTTCTAATAAAAAATTAAAAGAAAAAAAAAAGAGTATAGTAGAGAGATCGAGCGACTGTCCATATGGTGCCAGCACAATAACCTGGCCCTCAACACCAGCAAAACCAAGGAACTGATTGTGGACTTTGGAAGGAGTAGGATGGGGACCCACAGTCCCGTTTATGGTTGAAAGGGTCAAGAGCTTCCAATTCCTGGGCGTGCACATGTCTGAAGATCTTTCCTGGTCCAAGAACACTGATGCTATTATTAAGAAAGCACATCAGCGCCTCTACTTCCTGAGAAGATTACGGAGAGTCGGTTTATCAAGGAGGACTCTCTCGAACTTCTACAGGTGCACAGTAGAGAGCATCGTGGCTTGGTTTGGCAACTTGAGCGCCCTGGAGAGGAAAAGGCTACAAAAAGTAGTAAACACTGCCCAGTTCATCATCGGCTCAGACCTCCCTTCCATCGAGGGGATCTATCGCAGTCGCTGCCTCAATAAGGCTGGCAGTATCATCAAGGACCCACACCATCCTGGCCACACACTCATCTCCCTGCTACCTTCAGGTAGAAGGTACAGGAGCCTGAAGACTACAATGACCAGGTTCAGGAATAGCTACTTCCCCACAGCCATCAGGCTATTAAACTTGGCTCGGACAAACTCTGAACATTATTAACCCATTATCTGTGATTTGCACTTGATCAGTTTATTTATTCATGTGTGTATCTATATTACTAAAGGTCTGATGTTGACCGCTTTTGGCTCACTGTGCTGTGATTTCCGAGAGAACGCCGCCACCTAGAGCCGTCATTTTTTGGCCACCTTGCTCAGAGCGCCCCTCCGCCTTCCTCGACCAGAGGATTTTTCCCATCGATGAAAAATCAGAGAGATATTAATGGGTTTTTTTTAATCGCCATTCTCTCTGTTGCCCCGCTGGCGGCAGGCGGAGGGACTATAAAACCCGGAAGTGTCGTGCCTCACTCAGTCTCTGCCAGACCCAGGAAGCCAGAGGGTCACGGCTCTCTGAGCTACGAATAACACTGAACGCACGTCTACTCCAAGGTGAGTCCCTGGGATGTGGTTTTCAGCAAATGTGTTTTGTGGGTTGGCTTTTTTTTAAGTGCTTTCTGCAAAACAAATGTCTTTTGTTGGCTTGCTGAGTGGTTTTGCCCTAATTGGCTTTTTTTTACGTGCTTTCAGCAAAACGAATGTCTTTTGTCGGTTTGCTGAGTGGTTGTGCCCAAATTGGCTTTTTTTAAAGTGCTTTCAGCAAAACGAATGTCTATTGTCGGCTTGCTGCATGGTTTTGCCCTAATTGGCTTTTTTAAAGTGCTTTCAGCAAAACAAATGTCTTTTGTCGACTTGCTGAGTGGTTTTGCCGTAATTGGCTTTTTTTTAAGTGCTTTCCGCAAAAGGAATGTCCTTTTGTTGGCTTGCTGAGTGGTTTTGCACTAATTGGCTTTTTTATAAGTGCTTCCAGCTAAACGAATGTCTTTTCTCGGCTTGCTGAGTGGTTTTGCCCTAATTGGCTTTTTTATGTGCTTTCAGCAAAACGAATGTCTTTTCTCGGCTTGCTGAGTGGTTTTGCCCTAATTTGCTTTTTTTTTAATTGCTTTCAGCAAAACGAATGTCTTTTGTCGGCTTGCTGAATGGTTTTGCCCTATTTGGCTTTTTTTTAAGTGCCTTCAGCAAAAGGAATGTCTTTTCTCGGCTTGCTGAGAGGTTTTGCCCTAATTAGCTTTTTTTAAAGTGCTTCCGCAAAACGAATGTCTTTTCTCGGCTTGCTGAGTGGTTTTGCCCTAATTGGCTTTTTTTTAAGTGCTTTCAGCAAAACCATATAACCATATAACAATTACAGCACGGAAACAGGCCATCTCGACCCTTCTAGTCCGTGCCGAACACGTATTCTCCCCTAGTCCCATATACCTGCGCTCAGACCATAACCCTCCATTCCTTTCCCGTCCATATAACTATCCAATTTATTTTTAAATGATAAAAACGAACCTGCCTCCACCACCTTCACTGGAAGCTCATTCCACACAGCCACCACTCTCTGAGTAAAGAAGTTCCCCCTCATGTTACCCCTAAACTTCTGTCCCTTAATTCTCGTCATGTCCCCTTGTTTGAATCTTCCCTACTCTCAGTGGGAAAAGCTTATCCACGTCAACTCTGTCTATCCCTCTCATCATTTTAAAGACCTCTATCAAGTCCCCCCTTAACCTTCTGCGCTCCAAAGAATAAAGCCCTAACTTGTTCAACCTTTCTCTGTAACTTAGTTGCTGAAACCCAGGCAACATTCTAGTAAATCTCCTCTGTACTCTCTCTATTTTGTTGACATCTTTCCTATAATTAGGCGACCAAAATTGTACACCATACTCCAGAATTGGCCTCACCAATGCCTTGTACAATTTTAACATTACATCCCAACTTCTATACTCAATGCTCTGATTTATAAAAGCCAGCACACCAAAAGCTGTCTTTACCACCCTATCTACATGAGATTCCACTTTCAGGGAACTGTGCAGTTATTCCAAGATCCCTCTGTTCACCTGCATTCTTCAATTCCCTACCATTTACCATGTACGTCCTATTTTGATTTGTCCTGCCAAGATGTAGCACCTCACACTTATCAGCATTAAACTCCATCTGCCATCTATCAGCCCACTCTTCCAACCGGCATAAATCTCTCTGTAGACTTTGAAAATCTACTTCATTATCCACAGCCCCACCTATCTTAGTATCATCTGCATACTTACTAATCCAATTTACCACACCATCATCCAGATCATTGATGTACATGACAAACAACAGTGGACCCAACACAGATCCCGAATCTCTTTTGTCGGCTTGCTGAGTGGTTTTGCCCTAATGGGCTTTTTTTTTAAGTGCTTTCAGCAAAACGAGTGTCTTTTGTCTGCTTGCTGGGTGTTTTTGCCCTAATTGGGGTTTTTTAAGTGCTTTTCAGCGGACGGATGTGTTTTGTCGGCTTGCTCAGTGTTTTTTCCCCAATTGCTTGGCTTTTTTTAAGTGCTTTTCAGCGGAGGGATGTGTTTTGTCGGCTTGCTCAGTGATTTTTCCCCAATTGCCTGGCTTTTTTTAAGTGATTTTCAGCGGACGGATGTGTTTTATCGGCTTGCTTGCTCGGTGTTTTTTTCCCCAATTGCCTGGCTGTTTTTTAAAGTGCTTTTCAGCAGGCGGATGTGCTTTGTCGGCTTACTTGCTCTGTGTTTTTTCCCCCCCATTGCCTGGCTGTTTTTAAAAGTGCTTTTCAGCGAACGGGTGTGTTTTGGCAGCTTGCTTGCTCGGTGTATTTTCCCCCATTGCCTGGCTTTTTAAAGGGCTTGCTTGCAACAGTTTTCGGATGGATTAAGTGATTAAACATTTTATTAGATCAGAACTGTTTAATTTCAAAATTGGCGCTCATTCTGTGATTTTCGCTTGGTTGCAAGATGGCGCCGATGACGTCCTTTCCGGTTAGCTGGCGCTGAGTGCGTCATTTCTGGTTCGTGGCAAGCAGCGGGAGGGTGACGTCAAGATGGTGCCGAGTGCAGGCGCTGTTGAATAATTCAGGAGTTTACTGCTCTATCTATGGTGAGTGTGTTTGTTGGACGTTATTTAAAGCATGATTTTGCTTCAGCAGCAGCCTTCACAGCAGGCTTTAAAGATTCATTTTACACACTGTATATTCAACACGTTCTGAAGTTACTTGGCATTTTAGTATTGTGTGTGTGTGAATGAGTCTGTGTGTGTATGTGCGAATGAGTCTGTGTGTGAATGAGTCTGTGTGTCTATGTGTGAATGAGTCTGTGTGTGTATGTGTGAATGAGTCTGTATGTGTGTATGAGTCTGTGTGTGTGTATATGATTCTGTGCGTGTATGAGTCTCTGTGTGTGTGTGTGTGTGTGTGTGTATATGAGTCTGTGTGTGTGTGTGTGAGTCTGTGTGTGTATATGAGTGTGTGTATGTGTGAATGAGTCTGTGTGTGTGAGAATGAGTCTGTGTGTGTGTGTATATGTGTCTGTGTGTACATGAGTCTGTGTGTGTGTATGTCTGTGTGTGTATATGTATGTGTATGTATGAGTCTGTGTGTGTGTGTATGTGAATGAGTGTGTGTGTATGTGTGAATGAGTGTGTGTGTCTGTGAGTCTGTGTGTGTGTATGTGTGAAAGAGTCTGTGTGTGTGTGAGACTCTGTGTGTGTGTGTACGAATCTGTGTGTGTGTATATGAGTCTGTGTGTGTGTCAGTGAGTCTGTGTCTGTGTGAGAGAGTCTGTGTGTGTGTGTCTGTGTGAGGTGCAGGGTGTGTGATCAACAAATAACAAATAGTACAAATAATATGGTCTTTCGTAGTTCAGAGCTTATTTGTTATGTTTAATAGCCTGATGGCTGTCAGGAAGAAGCTGTTCCCCAATGTAGATGTTACAGTTTTCAGTTTACAAAAGTCGGACGTGACTCCAGAAATCGGGCATAAGTCAGTCAGTCCGCAAGCCGTGAGTCAGTCAGTCCAAAGGCCATGAGTTAATCCCAAGGCAGTGAGTGAGTCCAGGTCATGAGTAAGTCGCTCACCGCACCCCCCCCCCCCCACCCCACCTAGACGCTGCCCTGCGCCTGGCTATAGGATGCGCCCCCTCCTGCCCCCTACTGAAGCCTCCCACATCCCCCGCTGGATGCACCCCCCCTTTCTCATCAGCCCGCGAGAGCCCCCGCCTGAAGCTGTCCCCCTCCCTTGGCTACACAACATTTTCCACCCCCCCACCCCACCCTGACAGCCCCTGCCTCAAAAAATGTATTGCACAAATTCTTCAGTGTTCATTAACAACTGAAATTGTCTTTAGGCTGCTTTTTCGACATCATGTCAGGAAAAGTTAGATGTCAAGGTGATGTGGCTATTGTTGTAGCATCCTCTTGGATAGCAGCTACATTAATGCCTGGTGGAAAAATTACACATTCTCAATTCAAGATACCCATCCAAGTGGCCGAGGATACATTCTGCAACCGAGAAGAACTCTATGACGGCACATCTCATGAGGCAAGTGAAAGTCATCGTTTGGGATGAATGTCCAATGATTAGGAGAGAAAGCTTTGAAGCGGTGGACAGAACTCTTCAAGATGTCTGCAGCAACACTAAGCCTTTTGGCAGCATTCCTATCGTTTGTTGTGGCGATTTTCGACAACTACTTGCTGTGGTGAAAACGGGAAATGATGCTGATGTTGAAAATGCCTGCATCAAGAAATCCTACTTGTGGAGACTTTTCACCAAGTTTCAATTGCACGCAAATATGCGGTTGACAGAGGGAGAAGGCGACTATTCTCAATTTTTGTTGAAAGTTGGAGAAGACAAGATTTTAAAGAATGAAGACGATGAAATTGAAATCCCACAAGACATGCTTCATCTATCAGCAGAAACTGGAGGGTTGTATTGATTTCATCTATCCCACATTTGACAATCCTGCAGAATTATTCTCCAACAATTGTATCTTGGTTCCTCACAACGATACCATGAGAAGCATCAATTCTACATGCATCAGACGCTTCCCTGGAATCGTTAAGGAGCACTTTTCTTTCAATGCTGTAACTGAGGGAACTCATGATACTCACTTCCCAACAGGATTCCTCGATTCACTCAAGCTCTCTGGATTACCACCACACAAATTAGAGTTGAAAAAGGATCTCCAATCATATTAATGAGAAACCTGGAGCCGCCAAAGCTATGCAATGGAACAAGGATGATTGTGGAAGAGCTACACAATAATCTGATCGTTGCAAAAATGAACATGGGAGCCTTCAAAGATGACATTGTTCTCATTCCTAGGATAGCACTCATTTTGACAGAAGGTGAAGACATTCCCCTTCAGCGGTCCCAATTCCCCATTCAATCAAGTTTTGCTATGACGATCCATAAAGCACAAGGACAAACAATGCAGAAGGTGTTGATCTATCTCGACAAACCGGTATTTCAGCATGGACAACTATATGTGGCTCTTAGCCGAGGAAAGATGAAGGGAAATGTCAACGTTTTCCTGAAGGATGGAACATCGACCAAGAATGTTGTCATTAAAAGAGTGTTTCGTTGAATGATGACTTCTGAGATAAATTCTCCGATTTTCTTTCTTAAAATTTGACTGCTGAATTTCTCTATATTAAAATTGTCTCTTTTTATCAACAGGAAATAGTCATCAAGAGGCAGTGAGCAGCAGAACACAACAAGAGACACAAGAGACACAACAAGAAATAACTTAATAATTTTCATCTTAAACATTTAAATTGTTCTTATATTTTAAGTCATTCACATTTTAAACTTTAATAAATCCTTTTTGCACTTTTGATGCCTGCCTGTTCTTCATCACAATGGGAACCTAATAGGCAGGAATGGCTGCTCTGTGGGAGGGCCACTAATAGTGAATGGGGGGAGGTTGTGGGGAGATGCACTGAATGTGTCGATGGGAGGGGAATGGCAAGGAGCAGAGTGGGAGAGTGAAGGGCGGTGGGGTGACTGAGTGAACTGCCAGAGTACCAGCAGTGAGTGACTGCACTACCAGCCCACGAGCCGTGAGTAAGTGAACTGCCAGCCCACCAGCCGTTAGTGACTGAACTGCCAGCCCAATAATCCATTCAGTCCACCCTCTCCCCCTTCTCTCTCACAGTCTGTCACCTGTTTTGGGCAGGATTTCTGGCAGTTTCTCAGCTGCCAGCCTGCCAGGTCCGAGTGATTGTACTGTGTGATGCTGGGACCCAACGGGTCCCACTTAGTCTAGTATATTTATATAATGGTATATGGACACACTGATCTGTTTTATAGTCAATGCCTACTATGTTCTGTTGTGCTGAAGCAAAGCAAGAATTTCATTGTCCTATCAGGGACACATGACAATAAACTCTCTTGAATCTTGAATTGAGACCGTCAAGTATGGCATCCGCGCAACTGGGAAAAGTGCTCTACAGCTGTACACACAAAAGAACCCAAAGCATGACCCAGTAGATGTCAAGATGTGTCATAACATCAGACTGCAAGGAAAACAGAAAAGTCACAGAAGAGGTTCGCAAAAGTCTAGCTTTGACAAAGCCCATGGAGAGTAAGCGTGGACCAAAGCAAAATAAGCTTGCAAAGAAAGCTCATAAACTACAGCAGCAGAAGAAAAGCCAGTGATTCTTGTAGATTATAAACATGACTTTGCCCTTTAACAGATGATTCTCATCCATCATGTAAGTTATGAGAAATGAATGTAAGTGAGCTTATGTTAGAAACACATGTTGCACAAAAAGGGAGTCTGTATCAAGGCTTGTCAAACCCATGAAAGATAATGGGAATACATTGCATCCATCTAGTAGACGTTACAGTGATAAAATATAAGAACTGTTTCATTTGAAAAACAAAAGCATTCAAGAGTCTGTATGTCATAGTCACCACAATGTTCTTTTTTTTACCTGATTCAATCAGGTAACGTGTTATTGTAAAGCATAATTTTTTTTTTTTTTAAAGTGTGGCGTCACCTGATGGTCAGACCACTTACTGTCTAACCCTGTTTAAGAAGGAACTGCAGATGCTTGAAGGTACACAAAAATGCTGGAGAAACACAGCGGGTGCAGCAGCATCTATGGAGCGAAGTAAATAGGCAACATTTCGGGGGCAGGGAGAAGAAAGGAAAAAGGAGGAGGAGCCGGAGCGCTGAGGGAGAGATAGGAAGGGGAGGAGACAGCAGGGGCTAACAAAATTGGGAGAATTCAATGTTCATGCCCTCAGGATGCAGACTCCCCAAGCGGAATATGAGGTGCTGTTCCTCCAATTTCCGGTGTTGCTCGCTCTGGTCATGGAGGAGACCCAGGACAGAGAGGTCGGATACGGAATGGGAGGGGGAGTTGAAGTGCTGAGCCACCGGGAGGTCAGGTTGGTTAATACGGACCGAGCTCTGTCTAACCCTCTTCAGTGGTTACGAGAACTGTCACGTGACATCATGGGTTAAAGGGAGTGTCCTGCTACATCAGCAGATCTTACATTGAGATCATGAGTCAACAGGTAGCTCAGCTTGAGTCAACACCCTCACTCAGAGGCAGCAGCAGCAATGACTCAATGTTAGAGAGTCCCAATGCACATGTTTGTCAAACTTATCTCCCGGAATAAAGTAACCTGATGACCACGAAGTTTGGACTCGCTACATTGGTGACCCGCGACGATCCAAATTGGGATTTTGGATTTCTCCCGACGTACGAAGCCAACCACCCACCTCTACTGTAGTGACTTGATGTCTGCAACAGCCCAGCCCAGCAGAACGACGCTCACGCCAACCCTACCGTAATGTATGCCGCCAACGACCGCCTCAACGCACTCCTGTGACTCGTCTCAGCAGCCGCAGGCCGCCCGGGTCGATGGGCACGATCTAAGCCTTGTTTGACTGCCGCCAAACTCTCCTGCATGACCCGCCCGGAGCCGATCACCGGGGCTGAGAGGTGGCTGAGCCGCTCCCATACCAGCTGCGCCAGGAGCTGCGAATTTATCAGCCCCCCCCAAAATGGCCGCCGCAGACGACTGCCAAAATGGGCGCTGTGGTCGGCTGGAAGCGACGCTCGACCTGATCTGACCGCCGTCAACAACGCCACTTTCCGGCCAGGTACCACCTCTGCAATCTGACAGCCGTCAACACCACCACCTCAGGTCGGATGTTGTCTCTGCAGCCTGGCCGCCGCCAACAGTGCCACTTCAGGTCGGATGGTGTCACTGCAACCTCCAGTTTTCCAGCTTGCAGCACAGCTTCTCATCAGACATTGGACAATTTGAACTTTGTTTCCTACCACTTTGGACTTGTTTGCTCACTGTAGTTTTTTTTCTCTTTTCACTTTTTACAATATAATGGCCTCGCTGGGTTTAGCTATTAGTTTATTCTTATTTCTTTGTTGCGTTTTATTTGGTTTGCATTGTTGCCAGACGTTACCCAGCCGTTGCTGGGTGCCGTATTTCTCAGGCACACGATCCCCTGCTGGTCGATGAGATGTGACCATGTCTCGTCCATCCTGCAGCTTTTGCATTGGTCTTGCAGGCCCCATAACAGTAGCCTGGATATAGGGTGCAAGTTGAATCAAGTTAAAATTGGCATGTCCTGTAGGTAATGTTACAGTTGTTATGGGAGATTTCAACATGCAGGTAGACTTGGAAAATCAGGTTGGTACTGGACCCTCCGTGATGGATTCTTAGAACAGCTTGTACTGGAGCCTACCAGGGTGAAGGCAATTCTGGATTTAGTGTTGTGTAATGAACTGGATTTGATAAGGGAACTTGAGGTTAAGGAGCCATTAGGAGGTAGTGACCATAATATGATATTTTAATCTACAATTTGAGATGGAGAAGGGTAAATTGGAGGTGTCAGTGTTATAGTTGAACAAAGGGGACTATGGAACCATGAGGCAGAAGCTGGTCAAAGTTGACTGGAAAGATACCCTAGCAGGGATGACAGTGGAACAACAATGGCAGGTATTTCTGGGAATACAGAAGGTGCAGGATCAGTTCATTCCAAAGAGGAAGAAAGATTCCAAGGGGAGTAAGGTGCGACTGCTGATGACAAGGGATGTCAGGGCCAGTAGAAAAATAAAAGAGAAGTACAACATAGCAAAGATGAGCGGGAAGCCAGAGGATTGGGTAACGTTTAAAGAGCAACAGAAGATAACTAAAAAGGCAATACGGGGAGAAAAGATGAGGTACGAAGGTAAGCAAGCCAAGAATATAAAGGAGAATAGTAAAAGCTTCTTTAGGTATGTGAAGAAGAAAAAATTAGTTAAGACTAAAGTTCGACCCTTAAACACTGGAAAAAGGTGAATTTATTATGGGGAACAAGGAAATGGCAGATGAGTTGAACAGGTACTTTTAATCCGTCTTCATTAAGGATGACACAAACAATCTTCCTGATGTACTAGTGGCCAGAGGATGTGGGGTGACGGAGGAACTGAAGGAAATCCACATTAGGCAGGAAATGGTGTTGGGTTGACTGATGAGACTGAAGGCTGATAAATCCCCAGGGCCTGATGGCCTGCATCCCTGGGTATTTTAGGGAGTGGCTCTAGAAATCATGGACGCATTGGTGATGTTCTATAGATTGAGTAATCAAGCACAGTACAGGTATCATGTTGCAAGTAGGTGTACGTGTAATATAAAATATTTTCAATATGACGAGTGTAAACAAGCAAGGAGTTGATGTTATTTTAAGGTACAATTATCAAAAATGTTCTGCATAAAGGGAGTGATGCCCCCTTTTACCCACGCCAGGGGCTTTGCCCCTTGGAACCCTACCAGGAGGCAAATCCCCCTGGACCCCCATCTCTCTTCCTCTTTTTTCAGTATTTTCCTGTCTCATGCCTGTTTACATGACATTGCTGTGATCTAAACATTATGCTGCCCTGAAATGGGGGGGGGGGGGGGACGGGGGGACGACGACTATGTATAAACACTGCTGCAATTTCTACATGGTGAAACTAAAATGTTTAAAAATGGCCGTTATTAAAATCTGACAATGTGCACTTTTAACCACGTGATTTTTTTCTATTAAGAATCTCAAAAGAGCTTCCTTAATTACGGCTTAATAATGGCAAAAAAACTTATACTTAAATTCTGGAAAAACGCTCCCACACCAACGATAAAAATGTGGATTTCAAATATGTCCGAAATGTTACACCTGGAAGACATGAGATTCCTCCTAGCAGGCAAATCAGACCATTTCCAAAAGATTTGGTCTCCATTTATCGACTTATTACAAGCATAGGGTGCAACATAACTTTGAAAATAAATGGTTTCAGGACCTGGTGAGGGGTGTGTAAAGATACGAAGTAGGTACATCCCTTTTATCTTATTTTACTTTCTTATATCTTCTGTTTTCTATTTTTCTCTTTCTTTTTCTTTGGTTTTCTTTTTAACTCTTTCTCGTGTTTTACGTTTCTACGGGTTTCTCCTGATCACTCTTTCACGCACTTACTATCTTATCTAACTCTCTATTTTTCTTATTTTTTAAGTTTAAAACAAGAAGTGGTACAGGAAATGTAGTATGTTATTTTTGGCTTATATCACTGTAATGTACATTACTTCTAATAAATAAAATATTAAAAAAAAAAAAAGAATCTCAAATTGTGGAGCAGAGGCAAATAAATAAATGATTGGTCTTTGTCCCAAACATTATGGAGGGCACTATAGTCGACGGTCAGGACTTTGGTCAAGGATGTGCCAACGAAACTGTCAGCTGTGACTGACTTCATAAAAAAATGTTTGCATGAATCTGTACCTACAAAAACTTTCAGCAAATTCCCCAATCAGAAGTCATGGATGATCCAGGGGACGTATATTCTGCTGAGCTTTTTTGTGTTGTTTAAGACTGGCAATCCAGTATCACACAAGATGTCCAGGTACGACTTCCTGAACACTACCACCAAGAGCACTAAGTGGCAATTTTGAACTAAGTTGGAGTCACAGATGCAAGCTAGACAGCTGTAGCAGGGCTTGCATAAGTGGCAATGATGCATCTCTTCCAATTGAACTGAGCTTTTTATGCACGCTTTGAAAGGGAGAACAATGACACACCATCTCGGGCACACACAGTCCCTGAAGGCCTTATGATCTCTGCCTCTGAAGCTGATGTTAGAGCATCTTCCAAGAGGTTGAATCCACGAACGGCGTCCAGCTCAGACGGCTTACCAGGTTTAGTACGAAGATCTGTGTCGGCCGACTGGCTAGAGCATTCAAGGACTTTTTCAACCTCTTGGATATCTGGTCTGAGGTTGTCACATGCTTCAAAAGGCATCTATTGTACTGGAGTCCAAGACAACTGCGATGACCTTCCTCAATAACTGCTTCCACTGTAATGAAGTGGGTGAGAGGTTGATTATGGGGTGAATGAACTCAGGGCTGGATTTAGATGAAGAGAGGCCCTAAGCTATTTCACTTGTGAGCCCCCCCTCCCTCCCAATCCCCCACCCCCAAGACTAGTCAAGTCAAGTCAAGTTTATTCGTCACATACACATACGAGATGTGCAGTGAAATGAAAAGTGGCAATGCTTGCGGATTGCGCTAAAGGAAACTACAAAACAGAATGACATATTCACATATTACATATTTGTGGGAGGAAAAAAGAGAAAAAAACAGCAATTTTAAAAAGACACCACACAACAGTAAATTGGTACAGTAAGTTAGTCCCTGGTGAGATAGGAGTTTACAGTCCTGATGGCCTGTGGGAAGAAGCTCCTTCTCATCATCTACGTTTTCACAGCATGACAATGGAGGCGTTTGCCTGACCATAGCAGCTGGAACAGTCTGTTGCTGGGGTGGAAGGGGTCCCCCATGATCTTGTTGACCCTGGATTTGCAATTTCTGATGTATAGTTCCTGCAGGGGGGCAAGTGAAGTTCCCATAGTGCGTTCGGCCGAACGCACTACTCTCTGCAGAGCCTTCTTGTCCTGGGCAGAGCAGTTCCCAAACCAAATTGTGTGTTTCCAGACAAGATGCTTTCCACAGCCGCTGAGTAGAAGCACTGGAGGATCCTCAGAGACACTCTGAATTTCCTCAATTGCCTGAGGTGGTAAAGGCGCTGCCTTGCCTTACTCACCACTGCGGCAGCGTGTGATGTCCATGTCAGATCCTCTGAGATGTGCTCCCAGGTATTTAAAGCAGCTCACCCTAGCCACAGTATCCACATTTATCTTCAATGGTGTGTACGTCCTCGGATGTTGTGCCCTCCTAAAGTCCACGATCAGCTCCTTCGTTTTTTTGACATTCAAGAGGAGGCAGTTGTCTTGACACCAGAGTGCCAGATCAGTCACCTCCTCCCAGTAGGCCTTCTCATCGTTATCGGAGATCAGGCCCACCACCACAGTGTCATCAGCAAACTTGATTATAAAGTTGGAGCTGAACCTAGTCATGTGTGTACAGGGAGTACAGTAGGGGGCTGAGGACGCAACCCTGGGGGGATCCTATGGTAAGGGTGAGGGACTTCGATGTATTACCTCCCATCTTGACTACCTGGGGCCTGGCGGTGAGAAAGTCCAGGACCCAGGCACACAGGGGGGTGTTGAGCCCCAATTCCAGCAGCTTCTCAGCAAGTCTGGTGGGGACTATCGTGTTGAAGGCTGAACTGAAGTCTATAAACAGCATCCTCACATAGCCCCCCTTCTGGCTGTCAAGGTGAGAGAGAGCGGTGTGCAGAACCTGGGAGACCGCATTGTCCGTGGATCTGTTTGGACGGTATGCGAATTGTAGCGGGTCCATGTTGCGAGGGAGGAAGGCGCAGATGTGTTTCTTAACCAGCCTCTCAAAGCATTTCATGACTACCGAGGTGAGGGCCACTGGACGGTAGTCATTCAGACAAGCTGGGGAGGCATTTTTTGGTACAGGTACAATGATGGATCTTTTGAAGCAGGCAGGGACCACGGACTTGGCCAGGGAGAGGTTGAATATTGTAGTGAGCACCGGAGCTAACTGCGTAGCACAAGACTTAAGTACTGGCCCCATCTGGGCCTACAGCTTTCCTCGTGTTCACTCGTGTCAGGGCCCTCCTCACGTCGTGCTCGGACAACGAGAATGTGTACCCATCCTCAGCGATGGACCTCCCTTCAGCTTTGTTAGCCAGCACGCTGGCAGTGTTTTCGTTAGCCGGCAAACCTGGGGTGATGTTGCCCGACTCGAAACGAGCGTAGAAGGAGTTCAGGTCATCACCTAGGGAGGTGCCAGCACTTCCAGTTGAGGGGGGGCTGCTCCGGTAGTTGGTTACAGTCCGTAGCCCCTGCCACAGGCGTCTGGTGTCCTGCTGCTCCATCTGTGACTACATCTGAGGACCATGACTACCCGACAGTGACAGTGTGACACTTTTAGATCCTACTGTATGTTGTCATTAAACAGTTGGTTTTAAAATACATATTGGATTCATCGCAGAGCGGGCGATGCCTTACCTGGATCCCCGTTTGAAGCTCTGGAGTGTTGGGCCTGCTGCTTCAACATCATGGAGCTGTGGTTTGCGGAGCTCCCAGCCTCGGGCCACGCTGATTTCAATATCACGGATCCCTGGGGTCCCTTTGCCAAGGGCCGCCAGCGTGAATCTCCGCCCAGTTCAGCCTGTGGACCTCGGGAGCCACGATCTCCGGTAGGAAGTGGCCGATTCAGAAGTCCAAGCCGCTGAGAATGTTCTCCCGTTCCTACGTCGGATGGTGACTCCCAAATTTCACTGTACCAATGGCCATGAGGGGGGTCCAAGAGGAGGGGGTCCGTTGGAGACAGGAAAAGGGATCATCAATGGGGGCGAGGACTCCTTCGCATGGAAGAACGGTGTGAGGCAGAGGCGACGGAAGAGCTCCAAATCGCGGCAGACGCGGAACTCATTGAGGTGGGGACGGAGGGGGACAAAGGTGAGGCCTCTGCTGAGGACAGGCCGTTCGGTATCTGAGAGGGGGAGGTCAGGGGGGGATGGTCAACATACGGCAGGGATGGGGGTTGGGGCCGGAGGAAGGCAGGTGAGTGAACTGAGGCCGAGGCAATGTCTGGTGGGGGGATGGTGGGTGGTCAGGGGGTAGGGGGGTATGAGGACTGTAGTGTGGGTGGGGAAGAGCTGGTGTCACATGGTTTGAGGGGAATGGGGAAGACCCAGTGGAACACCTACTGATGTTACATGGGTTAGGGGGGGACTAGCACTAGTACCCAGCGCTGTCAAACCCAGTGGAGTTGGAGTCCGCAGCGTGGAAACTTCAGGCCCGGTGCTGAGTCCAGGCTGCAGGTAAGGCGACGGCTGCAGGCTGCTGGAGGGCGGTGGAGTGGCGAGCGTCGGCGGGCAAAGAGTAGGAGGTCCTCTCCACAACGAATATAAACCTCACCTGCATTTTAATCCCTCGCCCCCTCCCCCCCCCCACACCACCAAAGCCTCCGGAATCGCAAGCACAGCGCCACCGATGGTAGGGTTTGTAACAACGCCACTATGTCAAAAGTTTTATACACCTTGGTAGAGCGGGCCGAGGCCCCCCTAGATCTCGAGGCCCTAAGCTTAAGCTTGTCTGGCTTATACGTAAATCCGGCCCTGAATGAAATCCAGCCTCCTGGATCAAATTAAATTTGTCTAATGCCAGATCAGGTCATCAGCAGATGCTACCTCACTGGCTCTTCACTCTGCGCTGAACCATCTGTGTAGCAAGAACACATACGTCAGGTTACCATTCATTGACCGGCTGTGTTCAACACTATCCTCCCCTCCAGACTTGTCAGCAAGCTCCAAGACGGGCCTCTGTACCTCCCTTAGAAACTGGATCCTTGACATCCTCATTGGCAGACCTTTATCAGTACACATCAGTAACGGCATCACCTCCTTGTTGACCATCAACACAGATGTTCCTCAAGCCTGCATGCGGAGACCCCTGCCCTGCTCATTACACCAATCAAGCACTTAGCTCCAATGCAATCTTTAAAATGCCGATGATACCACTGTGGTCTGTTTACACGGAGTGTGTAAGGTTGCTGCCCCTGTTCCAATACCGAAAGGGGCAGCTCCTTTCCTTCTGGCTGCACTTCACACCCACCATCCTCATCTTTGGACACCCTGTGCGTCGGGCCGAAGATGTCCTAGTTGGGTTGCCTATAGGCCTGGCCAGGCTGACCATCCACAAGGCCCAGCACCAGGCGGAAGAGGGCTCTACCTGAGCCAGCCAGCTGTCCCTTTTCCGGCATCACGTCCATGCCCGGTTGGTTTTAGAAAGGGACTACCCGTTGTCCACCGGCACCCTGGGGGGTTTCCGGGACCATTGAGCACCGCGGGACGAGGAATGCACCCTCAATAAGGATGGTGATAGTTGTATAGTAGTTTATTCAGTATATTTGTTTGACCTGTATTATGGTGGTGGGTTTTGATTTGATTTATTTTGTACTGTACATATTATTGTAAATAATTACATTATTTTTGGTTAAAGAAATTGTGGTCTGTTGAATCACCGGTGGTGCTGAGTCAGCGTACAAAAGAGAGAGAGAATATCTGGTTGAGTGTTGTCAGCATTAATTTGAACATTAAAAAGGATTTTAATTTAGTTCCTGCAAATCTGAAACCTTTCACTCACAAACACAATAGACTTCCTTGTGCAGAGTTTAGTTTAGTTTAGAGATACAGCACAGAAACAGGCCCTTCGCCCCACCGAGTCTGCACAAGCCAGCAATCCCTGAACATCAACACACTAGGTACAACTTTTACATTTATACCAAGCCAGCTAACCTACAAACATGTACATCTTTGGAGTGTGGGAGGAAACCGAAGATCTAGGAGAAAGCCCACGCAGGTCATGGGGAAAAGGTACAAACTCTGTACGGACAAGCATCCGTAGTCAGGATCGAACCCAGGTCTCTGGCGCAGTAAGGCAGTAGCTCTACCGCTACGCCCACGTGCCACCTTTATTTAACAGTCCACAAAATGCAAGTTACTATAAAATTATTATCAAAGGAGAAAATGTGGTGTGCCTCCTAAAATGTGGCGTGTGCCTCCTAAAATGTGGCGTGTGCCTCCTAAAATGTGGCGTGTGCCTCCTAAAATGTGGCGTGTGCCTCCTAAAATGTGGTGTGTGCCTCCTAAAATGTGGTGTGTGCCTCCTAAAATGTGGTGTGCGCCTCCTAAAATGTGGTGTGTGCCTCCTAAAATGTGGTGTGTGCCTCCTAAAATGTGGTGTCCCTCTCCTAGGAATCTGAGGGGTAACTTTATCACACAAAGGGTGATGGGTGTATGGAACGAGCTGCCAGAAGAGGTAGTTGAGACTGGGACTATCCCAACATTTAAGAAACAGTTAGACAGGTACATGGATAGGACTGGTTTGGAGGGATATGGACCAAACGCAGGCAGGTGGGACTAATGTAGCTGGGACATGTTGGCTGGTGAGAGCAAGTTGGGTAGAAGGGCCTGTTTCCACACTGTATCCCTCTATAATCTTTAGAAAATTAAATAGTTCATGTCCAGCATTCAGCTGAATCTGGACAACATTCAGCGTAGACTAAACAGTGGCAAGTAACATTCATACACAGAAGAATCAAAGATCAGCTCCAAAAATGGAGAATCGAGCCGCATTCAGATGATGTTCAATCGCATTAGCATTGCCAAGTCACACCAACACTCTGGGGTCGTCACTGGCCAGAACTCAACTAGATCAAACACAATTATTGTGGCTACAAGAGCTGGTCAGGGGTTGTAGTAACCCATCTACTCATGTCCCGAAGTTTTCAACCAGATGCAAGGCAGGAGCTTGATAGGATTCTATCCATTTGCATCAATTAATGCATCTCCAACAGCATTCCCATAGTTGAGATCATAATTCAAAGCAGCCCACCTGTTTTGCATTCCACTGAAACAAGCTAGATATTCTTTCCCCACACCTCCATTGTGCTAGGACTAGCTTTTATAACTCACTTGCAGGTCAAGAAGTCAACAGGACATCATCACATGTACTATGCGGCAGGTGCTCTCTCTTTTATGGGACGATGAAGGGAGCCAAGAGGCCATCTCCACTTAAAAACTCATTTCTGCAGCAATTATACCTTTCGAAGTACGCTCTAGTGCACAAGTATGTAGGTAAAGCGTGGCACCCAGGGAAGACTTTGTTCTTAAAAGCAAATAGCTTGGAGGAAGGATTTGTAAGAACCAATAAACAATTTGGAAAATACCACAGCTGAGAAAGGTGGGTATATGATCAGGAACATTCAGGAGTTAATATACAAAACCAAAGGTGTATAAAAATGAAGATCACTTGTGGTTGAGTTTTTGTTCCGATTGGGAGGATTAATTATGACAGTAACATGAATTAACTAATTTCTCCAACAACAATTCAATCACAATTGTCATAAGCATTTTACCAGATATGATGCCGAGTAATTTGAACTAATCCATCTAGTGTTGGATGCACTTGCACCAACAGTTACTCTGGGAGATGCAAGATCAGTCTTCCTGAGAGTGAATCCGAAGAAAGCACAGATCTGGAAGAGGTCCCTGGCCAGAGTGTGGGAATATCAAATACAATGGAAGCAGAGGATCATTGGGATTATTTCTACTGTAAAAACTGAAGCCAGAGGGAGAAGAGCCATCTTGCTGGAAGTAGGAGTCTGCTTTTTAACAAGAAAAAGGTTTTAAAAACCGTCGGGCAGAGTCGCAGTTTTTTCAGAATTGCTGATTGTGGAGGCAGAACATAAGTGTGAAGCAGGTGTCCGATAGGCTTGTCTAGAGGGGAGGGGGTGGGGAGAAAAAGCCAGGCAAGTGATCTGAAAGCATTTATTTCGAGAGAATCAGAATATAAAAACAGGGATGTAATGCTGTGGCTTTCGAAGGCACTGGTCAGACTGCATTTGGAGTATTGTGAGCAGTTTTGGGCCTACATCTGAGGTTGGCATCCAGAGGTGGTTTACGAGAATGATCCCGGGGGCGATTGGGTTAACGTACGAGCGTTTGACCACTCAGGACCTGTACTCACTGGAGTTTGGAAGGACGAGAGAGGACCTCATTGAAACTTTATGAATAATGATAGGCCTGGATAGGGTGGATGTGGAGATGATGTTTCCACTAGTGGGAGAGTCTCGGACCACAGGGCACAGCCTCGGAATAAAAGGACATACCTATAGAAAGATAAGGATGAATTTCTTCAGTCAGTGGTGAATCTGTGGAATTCATTGCCACAGGTGGCTGTGGAGGCCATGTCGTTGGGTATACTTAAAGCAGAGATTGACATGTTCTTGATTAGGAAGGGTGTCAAAGGTTATGGCAGAAAGGAGGAGAATGGGGTCGAGAAGGATAGATGAGCCATGATT
>JAXLNO010005420.1:0-20544 GCA_038087875.1 Malacoraja senta
ATTTCAAGATCCTCCTTTATGTCTACAAAGCCCTTAATGGGCTTGCCCCCACCTACATCAATAATCTGCTTACCCACCACACAACTTCCAGGTCCCTCAGATCGGCCGACTTGGGGTTACTGAATATCCCGAGGTCTAGGCATAAGCTCAGGGGCGACCGCGCCTTTGCAGTTGCAGCTCCTAGACTGCGGAACAGCATCCCCCTTCCCATCTGAACTGCCCCCTCCATCGACTCCTTTAAGTCGGTTCTGAACTTAAAGAGAGGTAACTTTGAGGGTATGAGACGTGAATTGGCCAAGATTGACTGGCAATTAGTTCTAAAAGGGTTGACGGTGGATATGCAATGGAAGGCATTTAAAGACTGCATGGATGAACTACAAAAATTGTTCATCCAGTTTGGCAAAAGAATAAATCAGGGAAGGTAGTGCATCTGTGGATAACAAGGGAAATCAGGGATAGTATCAAAGCAAAAGATGATGCGTGCAAATTAGCCAGAAAAAGCAGCATACCAGAGGACTGGGAGAAATTCAGAGACCAGCAGAGGAGGAGAAAGGGCTTAATTAGGAAAGGGAAAATAGATTATGAAAGAAAACTGGCAGGGAACATAAAAACTGACTGCAAAAGTTTTTATAGATATGTGAAGAGAAGGAGATTAGTTGAAACAAATGTAGGTCCCTTGCAGTCAGAAACAGGTGAATTGATCATGGGGAACAAGGATATGGCGGACCAATTGAATAACTACTTTGGTTCCGTCTTCACTAAGGAAGACATAAATAATCTGCCGGAAATAGCAGGGGACCGCGGGTCAAAGGAGATGGAGGAACTGAGTGAAATCCAGGTTAGTCGGGAAGTGGTGTTGGGTAAATTGAATGGATTAAAGGCCGATAAATCACCAGGGCCAGATAGGCTGCATCCCAGAGTACTTAAGGAAGTAGCTCCAGAAATAGTGGATGCATTAGTGATAATTTTTCAAAACTCTTTAGATTCTGGAGTAGTTCATGAGGATTGGAGGGTAGCAAACGTAACCCCACTTTTTAAGAAAGGAGGGAGAGAGAAAACGGGGAATTACAGACCAGTTAGTCTAACATCGGTAGTGGGGAAACTGCTAGAGTCAGTTATTAAAGATGGGATAGCAGCACATTTGGAAAGTGGTGAAATCATTGGACAAAGTCAGCATGGATTTACGAAAGGTAAATCATGTCTGACGAATCTTATAGAATTTTTCGAGGATGTAACTAGTAGAGTGGATAGGGGAGAACCAGTGGATGTGTTGTATCTGGACTTTCAGAAGGCTTTCGACAAGGTCCCACATAAGAGATTAGTATACAAACTTAAAGCACACGGTATTGGGAGTTCAGTATTGATGTGGATAGAGAACTGGCTGGCAAACAGGAAGCAAAGAGTAGGAGTAAACGGGTCCTTTTCACAATGGCAGGCAGTGACTAGTGGGGTACCGCAAGGCTCAGTGCTGGGACCCCAGCTATTTACAATTTATATTAATGAACTGGATGAGGCAATTGAAGGCAACATCTCCAAGTTTGCAGATGACACTAAGCTGGGGGGCAGTGTTAGCTGTGAGGAGGATGCTAGGAGACTGCAAGGTGACTTGGATAGGCTGGGTGAGTGGGCAAATGTTTGGCAGATGCAGTATAATGTGGATAAATGTGAGGTTATCCACTTTGGTGGCAAAAACAGGAAAGCAGACTATTATCTAAATGGTGGCCGATTAGGAAAAGGGGAGATGCAGCGAGACCTGGGTGTCATGGTACACCAGTCATTGAAAGTAGGCATGCAGGTGCAGCAGGCAGTGAAGAAAGCGAATGGTATGTTAGCTTTCATAGCAAAAGGATTTGAGTATAGGAGCAGGGAGGTTCTACTGCAGTTGTACAGGGTCTTGGTGAGACCACACCTGGAGTATTGCGTACAGTTTTGGTCTCCAAATCTGAGGAAGGACATTATAGCCATAGAGGGAGTGCAGAGAAGGTTCACCAGACTTGATTCCTGGGTTGTCAGGACTTTCATATGAAGAAAGATTGGATAGACTTGGCTTATACTCGCTATAATTTAGGAGATTGAGAGGGGATCTTATAGAAATGTACAAAATTCTTATGGGGTTGGACAGGCTAGATGCAGGAAGATTATTCCCGATGTGGGGAAGTCCAGGACAAGGGGTCACAGCTTAAGGATAAGGGGGAAATCCTTTAAGACCGACATGAGGAAAAACTTTTTCACACAGAATGGTGAATCTCTGGAACTCTCTGCCACAGAGGGTAGTTGAGGCCAGTTCATTGGCTATATTTAAGAGGGAGTTAGATGTGGCCCTTGTGGCTAAAGGGATCAGAGGGTATGGAGAGAAGGCAGGTACGGGATACTGAGTTGGATGATCAGCCATAATCATATTGAATGGCTTGCAGGCTCGAAGGGCCGAATGATACAACGTGCTGGAGTAACTCAGCGGGTCACGCAGCTTCTCTGGAGAACATTGATAGGTGATGTTTCAGGTCAGGGCTTTTTCTATTCTTTTGCAATGACAAAGCCTTGCATAACCATGGTTTGCATTAGGATTAGAAATTTTAAAAAATCTGCACCTGCGGGAAATTTGAAAGAAAAACAGAAAATGCTGGAAATGGTCAGAAGATCTTTAAAAAAAGATAATATTCCAGGTTTGAAACACTTCATCAAAACTGTGAAAGAGAGAAAACAGATTAGATTTCAGTTGAAAGTGGGGAAGGATGGGTTGAACAAAGGGAATATCTCTATAGAGTGGGAGCAAATGGGCTCGAGGCCCCCGACCATGGGAGAACAAAGAAGGGAAGAGATTGAACTTTTTTTCGCCTTCCATCACAGTGAGGAATGTGGAGTCACTGTGGTGGATGTTTATGTTAAAATGTATTTTGTGTGTTCAGTTGCTTTTATTTGTATGACTGACTTGGAAAATAAAATTCCTTGCATGTTGCAAAACATACTTGGCTAATAATGTATTATTGTATTGTATTGTTAATGTGGCAGTTGGCAATAGATTAAACTTCTTTATCTGTATTGTGTGTTATTAATTAACAGGTTGTGGGACATGCCCAACAGGTTTGGCTTTACCAATAGAGGGCAAAAAACTGAGGCAAAATCACAGATGGATAGTTGACAGAAGCGGTCAGTTTTGTAATGTCCAAAAGAAAAAGCTCACGACCACTCTTGTGGACCAAATGCAGGTATTCTGCAAAGCATGCTTTACCTCTTAAGCATAGAGGAGACTGCATTGTGAATAGTAAATGCAATAAGGACACGTGAGCTGCTGCTCATCTGGAAACAATCTTTAAGTCAAAAGATGGCAGGGGGGAGGAGTAAAAGGATCGATTTTGCAAATTCTGCAGTTGCACGGCAAAGCACTACATGGCAGAGTAAGTGGTGGGAACAAAAGTTGTGCAGAATGATTCACCATCATTGGGGTAAATGCAATAGAAACAGAGGAACCAGGAGAATGGAATGGAGTCCTCCAGGGCAGGGTGGGAGGAACTATTGTCAATATAGCTACGGGAGTCTGTGAGCTTGTGATGGATGTTTGTGACTAGCCCATCCCCTGATACAGAGAGAGCGAGATCTAGAAAGGGAAGAGTTGGAGATCGACAAAGTAAAGGTGAGAGCAGGGTGAAAACTGGCAAGGAAAGTAGTTCAATGTTCAAGTTCTATTGGCTGTTGCAGTAAAAGAATTGAGAGAGTGGACTTGAGTAGGACTGAAATGAAGATGCACCAAGTATGGAGATACCCTCCGGGTATTCTGTTTGGGCCAATGCGGGTGACCATTGTTACACCCTTTACGTTATGTGACTGGAGTTGAAGTAATTGTTTAATGCCATGACAAATTCAGCCACCAGGTGGATCGGAACTGCTCAGGTATCTGTTCAAGGAAGAAGCAGAGGCCCCTCGGACCCTGGTGATGTGGGATGGAGGTGTACAGAGATAATACGGTTATGGTGAAGATCAACTGGGTTGAAGAGGCAGTGCGCATCCAAAGCATCACTGATACAAGTGGGAAGGGCAGAAAGAATACTGTCAGGGTGACAAGAAAAAAGATTTGGCAATGCAACATCAGGTTGACTTAGGTTGAAACAATGGGCCTACTTGGACAGTCTGGGTTTTTGATCTTGAGCAGAAGGTAGAAGTGGCTGTGCAAGTTTCTGGCAGCATAAGGTCTGAATATGTGGAAGGAAGATCGCCTGAGAAAATAAGATTCATGACTGTGGAAGACAATAGTCTGATGTCTCATTCCAGGTTGCAGAAACAAGTATTCTGCTTCAAGTTTCAGAGTTGGTAGACAAAATGCTTCAGTTTCTTTTTGAAAATATTTTTAATCCTCTCTGATTCGTAAGAATTCATGGCCATGATCATTTAACATGGAGAACAGGTGTATCCTGGAAAACTCTACACTTCAATGTGTAGGATGGAACTGCAGATGATGGTTGGTTTAAACCGAAGATAGAAACAAAAAACTGGAGTAACTCAGTGGGTCAGACAGCATCTCTGGAGAAATGGAATAGGTGACATTTCGGGTCGAGACCCTTCTTCAGACTACGAGTCAGAAAAGGAAATGAGAGATATAGAACAAGAATGAAAAACAATGATAAAGGAAACCAGCCATTGTTAGCTGTGTGCTAGATGAAAATGAGCAAAGACAATGAGACTCAACAAGATGACTTTGATGCTGGTATGATTTGGATGGGGGAGGGATGGAGAGAGAGGGGATGCAAGGGTTATCTGAAGTTAGAGAAATCAACATTCATACCACTGGGTTGTAAGCTTCAATTCTCTGTGACACGACTAGTCGTAGATACGGATCAATCTACGGACCGACTTTTGATCTGAGCAATGACAATGACATTGTCCACGTACAGAGAGGTTTTGATCTGAGTGCCCCCACTGTCTAGCAATATCACCAATCTTATGCTCTTATCCTTCCTGATGGATTCAGCGAAGAGTTCTATGCCGCACACAACACAAGATATAGAATTTTGAAAGCGTATACCAGCAGACCCGAAACGTCACCCATTCCTTCCCTCCAGAGATGCTACCCGAGTTACTCCAGCATTTTGTGTCTACCAGCACTCAGGAACTGTTTCTTCCCCTCTGTTATTCAACTTCTGTACGGTTCTCCTAATAGGCTAGGGTGTAGTCCCAATACTCCCAACTCTACCTCATTGCAAGGACATTGGACTCTTTCTCTGGAACTGTCATATTTTCTCTTTGAACTTGTATATGGTTTTATTGTATTAATATATACTTTAATTGGATAACACCCAAACAAAAACCTTCCACTGTACTTCAGCACATGTGACGACAATAAGCCAACACCTTTGTTTTGCTTAACACCTTCTTAAGACACACATAGCCTAGTTATTCTTCATTCAATTAGTCACTCGCTCCACCCACACTGCCCCAAAATGTGTTGAACGTTACTCCTAATATCCCAAAAAAGACACGAAGTGCTGGAGTGACTCAGCCGGTCAGACAGCATCCAGGGATCCAGCATTTTGTGTAAACCGTTATCTGTAATTCCCGGTCTCCTAATACCCCAATACCTGCTCAACTCTCAACAGCACCATGATTTCTGCAAACTTTAAATCAAATCATTGTCACCCACCGCACGGAAGTTTGAATGGAGGACAGAACGGTTCAAAGTACAAGGCGAACACGCAGCGTGAACTGATCTCGTTCAAAACAACACCTGAACTGCTGCAGGTTTTACAACAATCGACGAGTGGGTAGTTTTTTTTCTTATTTAACACCGAACAAGTATATCAAGAACAGCAAGGACATTGAGAAAGAGAGAGAGGGAGAGAGACACACAGACCTCTGAGCAGAGACATGGTGGAAGGGCGTCAGCTGACTCCGGCGACTCTCACCCGGCAGCAGCTCAACTTCACCGCCTCCTGAAGCTCTGCATTCAGGGAGCAACATTCAACTCATTTCGCACCCACATCTTCAAAGCCTTTCATTGCAATGCAAAACAAAGCAGCACATTTCCAAAAACAATGACGTTTTCTTGCAAAATGTCATTGCATAATTCAATCGGCTTCTGTGAAACAAAGTAAACGTTTTTGACGAAAGCTTTGTGCGAGGTTGAAAATGCTTATCTGCTAACACTAATCGACAACGTGGTTATAGATTGACACTGATGGCAACCAATGGACCACAAGGAACTGGCGTCTTGGGCAAAACACAACGTGCTGGAGGAACTCAGCATCTATGGAGGGAATGGACAGGCGATGTCTCAAGTCGGAACCCATTTTCAAGCTGATATTGGACAACAGTTCCGTTTAAAACGTGGAATTCTTGATTTTAGAAGTGTAGCAAGCCCTTCCTTAACTGTCGTGTGACCCGAGGAAGGGTGCAACCTTTGGGTACAACTTTCCCGACCATATCTCAGCTCTCTCACTCAGGGCTGGACTGGAGCTCTCAGATGCGAAGCAAAACACAGTGCTGGACAAAGATACTAGAGGAGCTCCTCTAGTATCTTTGGTGCTGGAGGAACTCAGTGGACAAGGCAATAGTAGCGGGGGGATTCCCCCTCCCCCCAGAAATAAACCATTCAGAATTATTTCCAGTTTTTGATACACACACGCATAAATCAAAAACTGCAAAACCTCTTCATATATCATATATATTAGCGGGGGGAATTATATATATAATTCTGAATGAAGCTTATTTATAGGGGAAAACATTTCCCACTGCATAATTATATTGAAGCACAGTTATTTTCAGCGTTTACCTCCGAGATATTCACATCTATCTTTAAACAAAAACACCTCTGCTCCCAGGTAGCCCCCCTGGAGTATTACCCCTCCCCTTGGTTGAGGGCTGTCCCCTTATTCCTTTAGGGGAAAACAATATATCTATATTTCCAAAAAAATAAGGTTTATTCATAATCAAAGTACAACACGAGGAGGGACACAAGAGGAGGAGGAGGAGGAGGAGCCGGAGCCGGCGCCGGCGAGCCCGCTCCCTCCCTCCCTCCCTCCTGCACAGGCCCGGGGCGGTTGGCGGCGTTAGGTGCTGGTAATAGTCAGGATTTCTTTTAACTTGCGGGTCGTTACCTGAGAGAAGCCAAGTCAATGCTTCTCGATGAAGAAGACAAAAAAAAAGATTGGTACTGAAGCGGGTCTGGAGAAGTGATTGAAGGAGTGTGAATCTTTACCCAGGTGAGGGCGGACATTTTCCTTATATGATCGGGCCCAGCAGCCTGAGATGATTCGACCCACTGTGGCCGATGGGACCAGTGTGAACGGCTTCCGCAGGCCTTTTCTTTAGCTGCCATCCACTCTCTTTCATTGCTAGTCAGATTTTACCATTTAGATTTAAACTTTACCGTAGTTTGGGAATGAAAAGAGGTAATCACCATCTATGTCTGGGGCACGTGTAAAGCATTATCTTCTGGGTTTGTATTGCAAAGGTCTCTAGAGTCTGGCGTTTGCCGACAAGATCATTCATTTAATCCAATTCTTAATGAAGCTTTCTTTAAAATAAAACAATCTTGATCCATTCTTTTGATTAAAAGTTGTTTATGTTTTGGCAGGCATTTCTTTTCTCATTGTTTTTAGTTGTCTGGATGTGGAGAGTAGCAGTTAGACTTTATCTTTGAACAAAGGTGTCTTAAATTCTGAAAATGGTCAATGATGACTAGCCCACTGCGCAATCTGAGTTCCAAGGTGAACTTCACTGATAGAAACAGTGCTGAAAAAAGTCTGAGGCCACACAATGAAGTAAGTATATATGGGGCTGAAAGAGAAAATCGAAAACGTGCAGTTGTTGGAAATTTGCAGAAATACTGCAATGATAATGCTGACAATATTCAGCAGATCAGTTCAAAAGAATGGGTTAATGTTCAGAAACAATATGTTTTCAGTTGCAGGAAAGGGTAGAGAGAACAAAGATAATGTGATGCGATGAGCAGGAAAAGAGCATGACAATGGTAATGGTGCCAGCTATATGAGTAATAGAATGAGTAAATTTGATAATAGAATGCTGGAAGTACCCAGCAGGTTGCCATCCCATTGGACTAGAAAATTGCCAGGAAGAAGCTGGTCATGGTCATGGCGAAATGAGAGCGTGGTCAGGGTGGTATAGATCTTTCATGATATTGGCTGCCATGTAAGGCAGCACCTCGTCTTGATTCCTTAGATGGCAGTGAGATCACTACCTGTGATGGGCCGGGCAAGTGTCCACCACTCTGTAATCTTTGTTCCTGGGCGTTCACGTCGCTGAATCAGGCTGTGATGCAACCAGTCGATATCCTCTCCACTGTACACCTGTAGGAATTTGATAGAGAATTTGTCGACATACGGCATCTCCTCAATTTTCTAAGGAAGTAGAGATGAGCTTGCTTTGTGATTGCATCGATATGCTGGGCCCAGAGAGGTGTATGTCCATGAACTTTACACCTACATACATATCCCCTGCAAATACAGGCCAACATACTATTTGCCTTGCTAATTTCTTGCTACACCTGCAAATTAGCTTTTGCAACTTGGGTATGCTGACACCAAGTCTGAAGAAGGGTCTCGACCCGAAACATCACCCATTCCTTCTCTCCAGCATTTTGTGTCGCCCTTCTTCCCCGATCTAATTTTTTTTAAATTCCTGTTCTGTTTTATGCACCAATGTGAATGAGTTCTACTATATTTTAATTGTCTTCTCTTTTTTTTATATAGTGAACGGGCCTGGTTATAATGGGTGGAAATTGGCTGACAGCAGAACATCTCCATTCAGTCATCAAAGATGGTCTAAACTTTCATTTGCCTGTCACTTTAATTGTTCAGCACACTTCCATCGGATATCTGTCTTCTTGTCTCTTGCATTTGTTCTGCATTCCACAATTTTGAGATCTTTTAATTTGTCCTAATTAATTTCCTTTTGGATCTCAGATAGTCACCATCACATACTCATCTGCCACCACCACCTTTTCGTGACATTGAGTTATCTCTTGGTGTCCACCAATCACGGTGTTTCCATTGCTCTCTCTATCTTTCTCTTCGACTAAACACATGTTTCATTTCTGACTTTCCCTGGTTCCGATGAAACTACCGGGCTAGAGTTCTTTCTCCATAAGTATCACTTGTGGAGAACTGTGAGGAAATGTGGGCCCCATATCTGAGGAAGGATAAAAAAAAATAGGACGTACACGGTAAATGGTAGCGAATTGAGGAATGCAGTTGAACAGAGGGATCTAGGAATAACTGTGCATAGTTCCCTGAAGGTGGAATCTCATGTAGATAGGGTGGTAAAGAAAGCTTTTGGTGTGCTGGCCTTTATAAATCAGAGCATTGAATATAGAAGTTGGGATGTAATGTTAAAATTGTACAAGGCACTGGTGAGGCCAATTCTGGAGTATGGAGTACAATTTTGGTCGCCTAATTATAGGAAGGATGTCAACAAAATAGAGAGAGTACAGAGGAGATTTACTAGAATGTTGCCTGGGTTTCAGCAACTAAGTTACAGAGAAAGGTTGAACAAGTTAGGTCTTTATTCTTTGGAGCGCAGAAGGTTAAGAGGGGACTTGATAGAGGTCTTTAAAATTATGAGCGGGTTAGACAGAGTGGACGTGGATAAGCTTTTCCCATTGAGAGTAGGGAAGATTCAATCAAGGGGACATGACTTGAGAATTAAGGGACAGAAGTTTAGGGGGAACATTAGGGGGAACTTCTTTACTCAGAGAGTGGTAGCTGTGTGGAATGAGCTTCCAGTGGAAGTGGTGGAGGCAGGTTCGATGTTTTCCTTTAAAAATAGATTGGATGGGTATATGGACGGGAAAGGAATGGAGGGTTATGGTCTGAGTGCAGGTAGATGGGACTAGGGGGGAAGTATTTATTTTTAATTGAAAAAAAAAATTAAAAAAATGTTCGGCACGGACTTGAAGGGCCGAGATGGCCTGTTTCCGTGCTGTTATGGTTATATGGTCCGCAATAACCAACCTGACCTCCCGGTGGCTCAGCACTTCAACTCCCCCTCCCATTCCGTATCTGACCTCTCTGTCCTGGGTCTCCTCCATGGCCACAGCGAGCAACACCATAAATTGGAGGAAATGCACCTCATATTCCGCTTGGGCAGTCTACATCCTGGGGGCTTGAACATTGAATTCTCCCAATTCTGCTAGCCCTTGCTGTCCCCTCCCCTTCATCAGCCCTCTGGTTGTCTCCTCCCCTCCCCCAGCCCTCGGGCTCCTCCTCCGCCTTTTTCCTTTTTTCCTTTCTTCTCCCCACCCCCTATCAGTCTGAAGAAGGGTTTCGGCCCGAAACGTTGCCTATTTCCTTCGCTCCATAGATGCTGCTGCACCCGCTGAGTTTCTCCAGCATTTTTGTGTACCTTCCCTCTAAACCTTTCCTCTCCAAATGTCTCAACCATTGTTATTTTACCTGCTTCAACTACTTCCTCTGGCAGCTCATTCCATATACCCTTTGTGTGAAAAAGTCACACCTCAAATTCCTATTAAATCTTTCACTTTAATCTGTGCCCTCTGGTTCTTGATTCCCCTAACCTGGGAAAAAGGACTGTGGATTCAACATATCTACTCCCCTCATGATGTTGTACACCTCTAAGATCAACCCTTGCTCTCCAAGAAATAAAGTCCTAATCTGCCAATCTCCCTCGAGTTCAGGCTGCATCCTCCTAAATCTTCATTGCACTCTTTCCAACTTAATAGCATCTTTCGTACAGAAGGGTGACCAAGACTGAACACAATACTCCAAGTTCCAACTTCTGTCCTCAATTCTATGACTGATGAGGGCCAAGGTGCCAAAAGCCTCCTTATCTACCGGTGACCCCACTTTGGGGTGGAAGATAGCAACCTTCACGTGGTTTTGACAAATGCAATCAACCCGGCGTGCACAATCAAATAGAACAAGTTGTCCTACAACTTTAGGCTGTGCCAACACCTTTGTTTTGCTTAACACCTTCTTAAGACACACATAGCCTAGTTATTCTTCATTCAATTAGTCACTCGCTCCACCCACACTGCCCCAAAATGTGTTGAACGTTACTCCTAATATCCCAAAAAAGACACGAAGTGCTGGAGTGACTCAGCCGGTCAGACAGCATCCAGGGATCCAGCATTTTGTGTAAACCGTTATCTGTAATTCCCGGTCTCCTAATACCCCAATACCTGCTCAACTCTCAACAGCACCATGATTTCTGCAAACTTTAAATCAAATCATTGTCACCCACCGCACGGAAGTTTGAATGGAGGACAGAACGGTTCAAAGTACAAGGCAAACACGCAGCGTGAACTGATCTCGTTCAAAACAACACCTGAACTGCTGCAGGTTTTACAACAATCGACGAGTGGGTAGTTTTTTTTCTTATTTAACACCGAACAAGTATATCAAGAACAGCAAGGACATTGAGAAAGAGAGAGAGGGAGAGAGACACACAGACCTCTGAGCAGAGACATGGTGGAAGGGCGTCAGCTGACTCCGGCGACTCTCACCCGGCAGCAGCTCAACTTCACCGCCTCCTGAAGCTCTGCATTCAGGGAGCAACATTCAACTCATTTCGCACCCACATCTTCAAAGCCTTTCATTGCAATGCAAAACAAAGCAGCACATTTCCAAAAACAATGACGTTTTCTTGCAAAATGTCATTGCATAATTCAATCGGCTTCTGTGAAACAAAGTAAACGTTTTTGACGAAAGCTTTGTGCGAGGTTGAAAATGCTTATCTGCTAACACTAATCGACAACGTGGTTATAGATTGACACTGATGGCAACCAATGGACCACAAGGAACTGGCGTCTTGGGCAAAACACAACGTGCTGGAGGAACTCAGCATCTATGGAGGGAATGGACAGGCGATGTCTCAAGTCGGAACCCATTTTCAAGCTGATATTGGACAACAGTTCCGTTTAAAACGTGGAATTCTTGATTTTAGAAGTGTAGCAAGCCCTTCCTTAACTGTCGTGTGACCCGAGGAAGGGTGCAACCTTTGGGTACAACTTTCCCGACCATATCTCAGCTCTCTCACTCAGGGCTGGACTGGAGCTCTCAGATGCGAAGCAAAACACAGTGCTGGACAAAGATACTAGAGGAGCTCCTCTAGTATCTTTGGTGCTGGAGGAACTCAGTGGACAAGGCAATAGTAGCGGGGGGATTCCCCCTCCCCCCAGAAATAAACCATTCAGAATTATTTCCAGTTTTTGATACACACACGCATAAATCAAAAACTGCAAAACCTCTTCATATATCATATATATTAGCGGGGGGAATTATATATATAATTCTGAATGAAGCTTATTTATAGGGGAAAACATTTCCCACTGCATAATTATATTGAAGCACAGTTATTTTCAGCGTTTACCTCCGAGATATTCACATCTATCTTTAAACAAAAACACCTCTGCTCCCAGGTAGCCCCCCTGGAGTATTACCCCTCCCCTTGGTTGAGGGCTGTCCCCTTATTCCTTTAGGGGAAAACAATATATCTATATTTCCAAAAAAATAAGGTTTATTCATAATCAAAGTACAACACGAGGAGGGACACAAGAGGAGGAGGAGGAGGAGGAGCCGGAGCCGGCGCCGGCGAGCCCGCTCCCTCCCTCCCTCCCTCCTGCACAGGCCCGGGGCGGTTGGCGGCGTTAGGTGCTGGTAATAGTCAGGATTTCTTTTAACTTGCGGGTCGTTACCTGAGAGAAGCCAAGTCAATGCTTCTCGATGAAGAAGACAAAAAAAAAGATTGGTACTGAAGCGGGTCTGGAGAAGTGATTGAAGGAGTGTGAATCTTTACCCAGGTGAGGGCGGACATTTTCCTTATATGATCGGGCCCAGCAGCCTGAGATGATTCGACCCACTGTGGCCGATGGGACCAGTGTGAACGGCTTCCGCAGGCCTTTTCTTTAGCTGCCATCCACTCTCTTTCATTGCTAGTCAGATTTTACCATTTAGATTTAAACTTTACCGTAGTTTGGGAATGAAAAGAGGTAATCACCATCTATGTCTGGGGCACGTGTAAAGCATTATCTTCTGGGTTTGTATTGCAAAGGTCTCTAGAGTCTGGCGTTTGCCGACAAGATCATTCATTTAATCCAATTCTTAATGAAGCTTTCTTTAAAATAAAACAATCTTGATCCATTCTTTTGATTAAAAGTTGTTTATGTTTTGGCAGGCATTTCTTTTCTCATTGTTTTTAGTTGTCTGGATGTGGAGAGTAGCAGTTAGACTTTATCTTTGAACAAAGGTGTCTTAAATTCTGAAAATGGTCAATGATGACTAGCCCACTGCGCAATCTGAGTTCCAAGGTGAACTTCACTGATAGAAACAGTGCTGAAAAAAGTCTGAGGCCACACAATGAAGTAAGTATATATGGGGCTGAAAGAGAAAATCGAAAACGTGCAGTTGTTGGAAATTTGCAGAAATACTGCAATGATAATGCTGACAATATTCAGCAGATCAGTTCAAAAGAATGGGTTAATGTTCAGAAACAATATGTTTTCAGTTGCAGGAAAGGGTAGAGAGAACAAAGATAATGTGATGCGATGAGCAGGAAAAGAGCATGACAATGGTAATGGTGCCAGCTATATGAGTAATAGAATGAGTAAATTTGATAATAGAATGCTGGAAGTACCCAGCAGGTTGCCATCCCATTGGACTAGAAAATTGCCAGGAAGAAGCTGGTCATGGTCATGGCGAAATGAGAGCGTGGTCAGGGTGGTATAGATCTTTCATGATATTGGCTGCCATGTAAGGCAGCACCTCGTCTTGATTCCTTAGATGGCAGTGAGATCACTACCTGTGATGGGCCGGGCAAGTGTCCACCACTCTGTAATCTTTGTTCCTGGGCGTTCACGTCGCTGAATCAGGCTGTGATGCAACCAGTCGATATCCTCTCCACTGTACACCTGTAGGAATTTGATAGAGAATTTGTCGACATACGGCATCTCCTCAATTTTCTAAGGAAGTAGAGATGAGCTTGCTTTGTGATTGCATCGATATGCTGGGCCCAGAGAGGTGTATGTCCATGAACTTTACACCTACATACATATCCCCTGCAAATACAGGCCAACATACTATTTGCCTTGCTAATTTCTTGCTACACCTGCAAATTAGCTTTTGCAACTTGGGTATGCTGACACCAAGTCTGAAGAAGGGTCTCGACCCGAAACATCACCCATTCCTTCTCTCCAGCATTTTGTGTCGCCCTTCTTCCCCGATCTAATTTTTTTTAAATTCCTGTTCTGTTTTATGCACCAATGTGAATGAGTTCTACTATATTTTAATTGTCTTCTCTTTTTTTTATATAGTGAACGGGCCTGGTTATAATGGGTGGAAATTGGCTGACAGCAGAACATCTCCATTCAGTCATCAAAGATGGTCTAAACTTTCATTTGCCTGTCACTTTAATTGTTCAGCACACTTCCATCGGATATCTGTCTTCTTGTCTCTTGCATTTGTTCTGCATTCCACAATTTTGAGATCTTTTAATTTGTCCTAATTAATTTCCTTTTGGATCTCAGATAGTCACCATCACATACTCATCTGCCACCACCACCTTTTCGTGACATTGAGTTATCTCTTGGTGTCCACCAATCACGGTGTTTCCATTGCTCTCTCTATCTTTCTCTTCGACTAAACACATGTTTCATTTCTGACTTTCCCTGGTTCCGATGAAACTACCGGGCTAGAGTTCTTTCTCCATAAGTATCACTTGTGGAGAACTGTGAGGAAATGTGGGCCCCATATCTGAGGAAGGATAAAAAAAAATAGGACGTACACGGTAAATGGTAGCGAATTGAGGAATGCAGTTGAACAGAGGGATCTAGGAATAACTGTGCATAGTTCCCTGAAGGTGGAATCTCATGTAGATAGGGTGGTAAAGAAAGCTTTTGGTGTGCTGGCCTTTATAAATCAGAGCATTGAATATAGAAGTTGGGATGTAATGTTAAAATTGTACAAGGCACTGGTGAGGCCAATTCTGGAGTATGGAGTACAATTTTGGTCGCCTAATTATAGGAAGGATGTCAACAAAATAGAGAGAGTACAGAGGAGATTTACTAGAATGTTGCCTGGGTTTCAGCAACTAAGTTACAGAGAAAGGTTGAACAAGTTAGGTCTTTATTCTTTGGAGCGCAGAAGGTTAAGAGGGGACTTGATAGAGGTCTTTAAAATTATGAGCGGGTTAGACAGAGTGGACGTGGATAAGCTTTTCCCATTGAGAGTAGGGAAGATTCAATCAAGGGGACATGACTTGAGAATTAAGGGACAGAAGTTTAGGGGGAACATTAGGGGGAACTTCTTTACTCAGAGAGTGGTAGCTGTGTGGAATGAGCTTCCAGTGGAAGTGGTGGAGGCAGGTTCGATGTTTTCCTTTAAAAATAGATTGGATGGGTATATGGACGGGAAAGGAATGGAGGGTTATGGTCTGAGTGCAGGTAGATGGGACTAGGGGGGAAGTATTTATTTTTAATTGAAAAAAAAAATTAAAAAAATGTTCGGCACGGACTTGAAGGGCCGAGATGGCCTGTTTCCGTGCTGTTATGGTTATATGGTCCGCAATAACCAACCTGACCTCCCGGTGGCTCAGCACTTCAACTCCCCCTCCCATTCCGTATCTGACCTCTCTGTCCTGGGTCTCCTCCATGGCCACAGCGAGCAACACCATAAATTGGAGGAAATGCACCTCATATTCCGCTTGGGCAGTCTACATCCTGGGGGCTTGAACATTGAATTCTCCCAATTCTGCTAGCCCTTGCTGTCCCCTCCCCTTCATCAGCCCTCTGGTTGTCTCCTCCCCTCCCCCAGCCCTCGGGCTCCTCCTCCGCCTTTTTCCTTTTTTCCTTTCTTCTCCCCACCCCCTATCAGTCTGAAGAAGGGTTTCGGCCCGAAACGTTGCCTATTTCCTTCGCTCCATAGATGCTGCTGCACCCGCTGAGTTTCTCCAGCATTTTTGTGTACCTTCCCTCTAAACCTTTCCTCTCCAAATGTCTCAACCATTGTTATTTTACCTGCTTCAACTACTTCCTCTGGCAGCTCATTCCATATACCCTTTGTGTGAAAAAGTCACACCTCAAATTCCTATTAAATCTTTCACTTTAATCTGTGCCCTCTGGTTCTTGATTCCCCTAACCTGGGAAAAAGGACTGTGGATTCAACATATCTACTCCCCTCATGATGTTGTACACCTCTAAGATCAACCCTTGCTCTCCAAGAAATAAAGTCCTAATCTGCCAATCTCCCTCGAGTTCAGGCTGCATCCTCCTAAATCTTCATTGCACTCTTTCCAACTTAATAGCATCTTTCGTACAGAAGGGTGACCAAGACTGAACACAATACTCCAAGTTCCAACTTCTGTCCTCAATTCTATGACTGATGAGGGCCAAGGTGCCAAAAGCCTCCTTATCTACCGGTGACCCCACTTTGGGGTGGAAGATAGCAACCTTCACGTGGTTTTGACAAATGCAATCAACCCGGCGTGCACAATCAAATAGAACAAGTTGTCCTACAACTTTAGGCTGTGCACGCCATATGCAAGAAGAAGATCCTACTATTAGGGAACAATGCACTGGTACTCCTAGATACCTCTGTTCTACTGCATTCTCCAGGACCCTACCATCACTGAAGGTCCTGTCTTGGTTTGACGTTGTAAAATACAATCTCGCACTCATCTGAATTAAACTCCAGTTGCCATTCCTCGGCCCACTTGCCCAGCTGATCAAAATCTAATTGTAACTTGATTACCATCATCACTGTCTACAATACCAGCTAATTTAGTGTCATCTGCAAACTTACTAATGAACATTCTCATCCAAGTTATTGATGTAGATGATAAACAACAATGGGCCCACCACTAATTACTGAGCCAAATCATTAGCCATAGCCTCCAGCCTGAAAAACCTCCTGCACCATTACCCTCTGCCTGCTACCATGACCCATAATTGAAGTTTTGTTCACACGTATTTCCTATTCTAGTCGTGTGTCTTGCGCTGTGCATGTGGATCTCAAAAGTATTTGAAATGTTAGTAATGTACAAAACTAACTGACAACAGGAAGTTTGTTTATCTCTGATAATCGTTCTCTAAATTTTCTGTTCATGGTGAGTGGACAATATTGAATGGCGTGAGCATATCACTGGCACTTAGACAGAACCCTTGCTTGTGTGGTGCATTTGGGTTGAGGATTGGAGCTGGGTTTCCACCTCAACATTTTTTTTGTCACGAATGAATATTCATGATGTTCATTTGCTCTCTGATTCCTCAGCGAATTGGCAATCAATGAAAATCAAAAAAGAGGATATGAAAACCCAATGTGAACACAGGCAATGCTTTGCCGGTTCTGATGATGGATTTTCTACCTGCTTATTTTACAAATGCAGACTGAAAGTTGGTGGCCTGGTCAATGAGGATTTGGGTATGTACAATAGAAAGAAGCACACACGTGCAGTTTGTAATGGACATTGCTAATTGACTACAGTGGGAACCTGCTCCGTCTCCCCTGCACCCTCCCTGCCCAAATTTCAGACAGGGGTAACACTTCCATTTGTGGTAGTGGATGAATGATAACGCGGCAGCTACATGGAATCTATGGTTGCATGCAATTCTGTAAAGTATACTTACTCCCTACTGAAAGTCAAAGCTTAATAAAATTATTTTTCACAAATGACAAGTGTCACTTTCTTACTTGCTTATATTTTTTGCAAATATTTCACCTGTAATTCATTGCATGGGTTAAATAGATGTGTCCAAAATGTCTGGACTGCAGGACTCATTCAAGACAGGAGGACAAATCCAGAGTTGTGGGTGCCACCAACTCAACCGTGCAGATATTCATGAAAACTGGGATGCTGTAACATAGCATGTATTCTACTTTCCAGCTATTAGTGATACGCCTACCAGTGAGGTAGACAAAAATGCTGGTGAAACTCAGCGGGTGAGGCAGCATCTATGGAGCGAAGGAAATAGGTAACGTTTCGGGTCGAGACCCTTCGGGTCAAGCCTACCAGTGAGTGAAAGTTTGCCTTGTTGATCTTTGTTTCATGATCAATCTATGTAAATATGTCATGTATTGAATTTACTCAATTGAAGATGCTGTATCTCATTAGTTTATAAGTGATAGGAGCAGAATTAGGCCATTCCGCCCATCATGTCTACTCCATTCAATCATGGCTGATCTATCTTTCCCTCTCAACCCCATTCTCCTGCCTTTGCCCCATATCCCTGATATTCTTATTAATCAAGATCTACTAATCTCAAATTTTGAGGTGCTGTTCCTCCAATTTGCTCTTCACTCTTACAGGAACTCTCACTATAACATTTTTAAAAACATCCCACTTTCTTGACGTCCCTTTGCCCACAAACATGTGTGTGGACATTTCAGGCTAGGCCAGCATTTAATTGGCCATTCTTAATGTGGTGAGCTCATAGAGTGATACAGTGTGGAAACAGGCCATTCGGCCCAACTTGCCCACACTGGCCAACACGTCCCAGCTACACTAGTCCCTCCTGCCTGCGTTTGGTCCATATCCCTCCAAACCCATCCTATACATGTACCTGTCTAATGGTTTCTTAAACTTTGGGATAGTCCCTTCCTCAACTACATCCTCTGGCAGCTTATTCCATACATTCACCACCCTTTGTGTGAAAAGGTTACCCCTCAGATTCCTCTTAAATCTTTTCCACTTCACTTTAAACCTATGTCCTCTGGTCCTAACTCACCTACTCTGGGCAAGAGACTGTGCATCTACCCAATATATATTTCTCTCATGATTTTATACACCTCAATAAGATCACCACTCATCCTCTTGTGCTCCAAGGAATAGAGTCCCAGCCTCCTCAACCTCTCCCTATACCTCAGACGCTCTAGTCCTGGCAACATCCTCGTAAATCTTCTCTGTACCTTCTCCAGTTTGACAACATTTTTCCTGTAAGATAGTGCCCAGGACTGAACACAATACTCTAAATGCGGCCTCACCACTGCCGCCTTTAACCACCGTAGTCCTAGAGATATCGTAGCCCCACAATGTTGTTCGAGAGGGATTTCCAAGATTTTGACCCAGTGAGGGTGAAGGAAAGTGGAGCATTATAAAGATTTCAAAGACAATGAAAAATGTAAAAAGTTTACTAAGACTGAGGAAATCGACTGAGCTTCAGACTTAGCAGGACCTGAGGAATACAGGTCCAGCTCCAGTTACTGGAGCTCCATTCTTGAATTCTGAGTTAAAATGCAGTGGATTGTAGGAGATCGATTAGTTGATGCAAGGTTGGTTGTTAGTTATGCTGTGAATCCTTCCATTATTTTACTACCTGAAGACTCAGATGACAAGATCAATTATGGAAATATTCAATATCAATTAGTTTTCACAGAGATACAGCTACCAGCATTGAGCTTGTTCCATCAGCGTCCAAGGTAGAGTCATGCTTGGCAGTGCTCCCCCCAAGTGAGAAAATATGACATTTGAAATCTTTTTCCTTTTTCACTAGGAATGGAGGCAGAGTGACACTACCCTAAAATAATTATTTTATAAGAGAACCAAAATTGCTGATGATAAAAAAAAGAATTAGAAGATTGTTTAGAGAAAAATTTCTGTTGCAACATTTAAATAATCTATGTCACAATCCCTTTGCTGATCTAGAGACTACATACTTTTAAGGCAGAATTTTGTTATTAAGCCAGTTATGACGTTATAGAGGTGATCTTAGAAGACTAAGGAAATTAGCCATGTCTTCAATGAATAATACCAATTTCAACAGATGCCCCTATACGAGCGCCTTGTAACTTGGTATGGCAACTAGTCTGTGACTACCGCAAGGAAAAGCAGTGGTTTGTGCATGTAGTCCAGTCCATCACGCAAATCAGCCTTTAGAAGACGAAGGAAGTTCGGCAAACCTCCAACGACTCTGACCAATTTCTACGGATGCATTGTAGAAAGCATCCTAAGCTTGGTTTGGCAACAGCTCTGCCCAAGACCGTAAGAAATTGCAGGCATTTGTTTGAGAAAATTAGGAACTAGGGAACTCGTCCATGCCGTCCATCTAAGCTGGTCTCATTTGCCCATGTTTGGCCATATCCCTTTAGACTTTAGAGGTACAGCACGGAAACACCCTTCAGCCCACCGAGTCCGCAACAACCAGCGATCACCCCATACACGAGCAGTATCCTACACACTAGGTAGACAAAAATGCTGGAGAAACTCAGCGGGTGAGGCAGCATCTATGGAGCGAAGGAATAGGCGACGTTTCGAGTCCTGCGATTATTCCAGCATCTGCACTTCCTTCTTAAACATCCTACACACAGTTTGCAATTTTACTGAAGCCAGTTAACCTAAAAGCCAGTGCGTCTTTGGAGTGTGGGAGGAAATCGGAGCACCCCAAGAAAACCCATGCTCTTGAGTAGCTTATAAACTCCGTACAGACAGCACCAGTAGTCGGGATCAAACCCAGGTCTCTGGCTCTGTAAGGCAGGAATTCTACCGCTGTGCTGCCCCAAATGTTTTCTACCCATGTACCTGTCCAAGTGTGTTTCAAATGCTGGTTGCCTGCCTCAACTGCCTTCTCTGGCTTCCTGTAAAGACTATCCC
>JAXLNO010005421.1:0-45000 GCA_038087875.1 Malacoraja senta
TTAGTGTGCGGGGATCGCTGGTCGGGCGTGGACCCGGTGGTCCGAAGGGCCAATTTCCTCTCTGTATCTCTGAACTAAACTAACAGGGGAGAACACTGGACCTTCTTGGTCAGTTTATTATTTTACACTTATATACATTACACCGATCACGGAGTTTGAAATATAGCTGACAAGCCGAGTTCATGCAAGAAACGGAGGAAAACGGGAGACGATTTTATTCAGCAACTCCGTTCTGGCAGAACATCTATCCTGTGTTAAGAAACCTAACTTTTAGGGGATTTAAATCTTGAGTTCAACTTCTACCTGAATTTAATCGATTTACAAAAGCTTTCAAGTTCTCCCTGCAGTCCGTTTCTTAAACACCTTTACGTTTTGCGCTTTTTTTGACAGCCAAGTACTTTAAATGCCATTTATTGCATTGTAGCAATGATAGGCAACGATTTGATAAAAGCGGTTAATTACATGACAAGAGAAGCATGCAGCTATATAAGAGACACGGAGAAGCTGATCATCGGGGCAGTTCTGTCCATGGTCATGGGAGGCTTTTTATAGTTTAAAAAAACTGCATGACATTTTTATCCATGTGATGATTTTTCCACACGTCGGTAGTCGTTGTTGGCTCAAGAGTAACTCAGGAGAGGAACTTGGTACATCGCAGAAATGAGAAGTAAACGGCAAACTTAGACATACACGTGGGAACTTGTTTAAACTCGTGAACATAAACTTGGAATCTCGTGGACAACCACGAGTTTGATTTTTTCTTTCACTCGTGGGTGGACTCGCACCGTGAGACAGGGCCATTAAACTTCAGGAATGAGACTTACCCTCCCGCGCGAAAAACATCCGCAGCTCGCGTCCTATTTCCGCAAACCCAAGCCCATCGATAGTCTTCGGAACGAACGGCGTTAATCGTCCAGTTTTAACACAAAATCCACCGACGAGTTCAGGCTTCGTCCTGATTTTAACTACGGTGCCTCGATGTTTATGAGATCCTGAATATGCCTATACATATATTATACATAGGGTATTTGTAATCAATGATTACCACCCCAACCTTGTTCGTCGGAGGGGAGAGGGTAACCCTGTTTAGAAAACCTCTAAAACCTACCCGAGAGGGGGGGAGACAGACACACCTTTCACGCCTCCCTTGGTTCCCAAAATTCACACAAAAGGGCGGTTACCTCTAGGTGCTAATTTCTGCAGCTCACCAACTCTTCTCCAATGCTAACCCCCTCCCCCCTTCCCCGTAGCCGACTGCTCATTGCTGCGCGGCGGCCCCACAAGGCCCGCCGCCTCTTCCGCCTTTCCCCTCGGGCTTTTCGTTGGGAGGAGCCGCGGCCGCGCGGGTAATGGCGCCAGGCGCGCGTGTGAGAACCTGGGCCTGCCCGGCACCGCCTTCCCCTCTCTCACTCTCTCTGCCGCAGGCGGCGGCTTAAACCGAGAACGGGTGAAGAGCGCCAGATGATGGAGCTCTGCGACCGCCGCTCGGCTGGAGTGGGACCGTTATCGTTGCGCTGGCCTTCCGCTCCCACAGCCCGTCACTGCGCACTTCTGACGCCGCCACGCCTCCCGACAGCGCCCGCGCGGGGCGATGCTCCTCACGCCGCCGCGCTGCATCGCACGCTCCACGGGTACGCGACGGCCCGCATTCCCCTGGGCGCGCGGCCGTGGGGGCGGGGGCGAGTCTCGAGTAGCCAGCGCCGGCTAGGGGCAACAGCGGGCGGAAAGTCGCTGCAAAAAGCGCGCAACGCTAGAGTGCGGGCGGAAGCAGGGCAGGGGGAAGGGGGAGAAGAAAGGTTAGACTGAGATTCTTTACCGACTTGAAATTTTTTACAGGTTTGAAACCTGGTGTGAATTCTGTGTGAAAGAATTTTGGAGTACTCGGGTTGAAAGGAGAGATTGATTGTATTGAAAGAAGAGTTTGATTGTGTGAGCGACTTACTGTAGCAATGTTACAAAATTTTGAGATTTTAAAAATAAAGTCTGCAATTTATCCCATCAGATAAAGCATAAAAAGAAGTTTAATTTGACACCTAATTCACTTTCATATCTTCAGTATTAAAAAGGTTATGGCCATTTTCATACTCGGAAATTAGCATCTTGTTCCCTATTGCTTTTCCATTGACTTAACACAAAAGCTGTGATCGAGGACAGTTAAAAGCCCATAACTTTCTTAAAAATTATGGTAACTGAAAGAAATTTTTCAGGTATTATAGATTGAAGCATTCTGAAACAAATATGAAACAATCTAACTTAGAAGACATGAAATTAAGCATATAATTAGTTAGTTACCTAATTGTAGCTAATTACAAAATTCAATTACTAGATCTAAACATCTATCAATTTCTTAAGAATAGATTAACATTTTTAAATAGCCTAAGTGTCCAAATAACATTCACACAATAATTCACAATATAACATATTTTTTAAATCTCATTGTCATGTATGTACAGGCCAAATGGAAGGAATTAAATGTTTAATACCTGTAAATTAATGGGCATTTAAATCATTTTGCGAGTGAGGATTTCTGGAACGCGATCATTTGGAACGTTGATTTGCGGTGAATTTAACCCCGTATCGGCATGAAAAATTCTGCCGTTCGGGGAAAAGAATCACCGTTTCGCATTAAAAAATATGAATTAAAGGCTTCTTAAGAAGCACTTTTATACATTAAAATAAACCACTTTCGTTTACCTGTCCCGTGTGTGAAATCTGTCCCCGTTGTCGGCATTGACGGCTTTCGAAGCTGATTTTAAAATAACTCCAGCGCTGACATTGTCAATTTAATAAAAATAAAAAAATACACAAAACGGCCCTAGGAACGATTTTTCAGCAAACGCTTGTACTCCAACTAAATATAATACAGGACAAGGTACGATAAACCAGCGTTTTAACCCCGCCCCCCCCCCTGAAAGGCGCCAAAATCGCGCACACGGCCAGTGGCAGAATTGCAGCGCCGCTGAAGGTAAGTATTGTAACATACCTACTTACTGGCGTGTTGAAGAACTTTTGGCCATTGTTTGTAGTGAACTTGTTAAGTCTTGTGAGTGGAGTGTGAATCGTTTGGATACTGTCCATTGTTAGTAACAATGGGGAACCAGATCTAAAGAGATATGATGGAAGACCCTGAAAGCCCGCTACAATTAGTTTGCAGCGAGTTCCCTCAGAAGGCGGAAAGATTGAAATATTTTTCGGGTGCGTTGAATAAAAAATTAGGAGTGATTTGTGGCCCAAAGGAGGGGTTGGTACACTAAAGGGAGTGAAATGCATTGAGAAGATTGTTTGGCAATGTAGCAACAGTGATGTAGCGAAGGAACTTATTCCTCCATCGACTCCTTTAAGTCAAGACTAAAAACTTATCTATACTCCCAAGCCTTTCTTGACATCCTCTGAGCGAGGGCTATATGTATATATGTGTGTAGTTTGTTTGTTTATACTATTCTTATAACAAATGTAAAGCACTTTGGCCAACCAGATTTGTTTTTTAAATGTGCTATATAAATAAATGTGACTTGACTTGACTTATTGGACTATGGAGACAATATTACGATAGAAGAACACAAAGAGGCTGCAATAATGGCGAACTGGCAGGAGGCAGATTTGAAGCTTGGAGTAGAGTTAAAAGACGATGAAGGAAACCTCTAGATACTTTAAAGAAGGAATATGGATGTTCTAATAGAGAACATAGGGAATGGGAGAAAAAGAGAACTCCTGAAAGGAAACTGGCATTTGTAGACTTAGATTTATGGGACCCACTGGTTGGCTTTGGCTTGGAAGGGGGAGATGAAGAATATTTAGAGGATTGGGAAACCATTTGAATTAAAAGAAGTTTGCAGGCTCCACCTTATTCCCCTTGCACACCCTATACTCCATCTCACATCCAGCACCTTGTACACCTTGCGTGCATCACAGACCTCCTCCCATGCCTGTAGCACCACCCACACCCCCTGCTGATCCTATAGTAGTACCTGCTCACCAGACAACAGCACCTGCACAGAGTTCTTTGACCTCAACAGCTTCCCACTGGAAGATAGTCCAGAGGCGCATGCGACAAGGAGCAAAACAAAGAAGGTAGCTCCCGTGTTTAAAGATAAAGATAAAATACGAACACAAGAACCATTTTATGACCCTAAACCTAGAAGAATAAGACGACCACCTTGAGAGACCAGATATGCCTTGCCGAAATATCGCCTTCCCCATAGTAGGTATGTTACAAAACTTACCTTCAGCGGCGCTGCAGTTCTGTCACTGCCCATGTGCGCGACTTTGGCGCTTTTGAGAGGGGGGCGGGTTTAAAATGCCTTGTTTCTCCAGCCTATTCAAATCGATGTCTGTCAGGCTGTTTAGCTGCTAAAGAATAATAGCTTCGACTGCCGTTTTATTAAGTTTCTTTTAAACTGCACTGGATATTTTACGAACAGGAGTAAATTAAAAATAATCTTCTAAAGCCGTCAACGCCGACAACGGGGACGGATTTCATGTACGGGACAGGTAAAGGAAAGCCGTTTATTTTATATATAAATTTGCTTCTAAGGATGCCTTTAATCAAAATCTCACATTGCGAAAATGTAATTATGTAAATATACGAACCGGCAGTATTTTTCCTGCCGATATGAGGTTAAAATTCACCGCAAATGCAACGTTCCAAACCAGCGCGTTCCACAAAAACCCACTCACAAGATGATTTAAATGGCCATTAATTTACGGGAATTAAACACTAAATTCCTTCCATTTGGCATATAAATTAATGACAATGAGATTTAAAAATCATGTTATATTGTGAATTATTGTGTGAATGTTATTTGAACACTTAGGCTATTTAAAAATGTTAACTTTTTCTTATGAAATGGATAGATGTTTAGATCTAGTAATTGAATTTTGTAATTAGCTACAATTGGGTAACTAACTAATTATATGCTTTAATTTCAGGTCATCCAAGTAAGATTGTTTCATATTTGTTTCACAATGCTTCAATCTATAATAACTGAAAATTTCATTCAGTTCTCTTATTTTTTAAGAAAGTTATGGGCTTTTGACTGTCCTTGATCACAGCTTTTGAGTTAATGGAAAAGCAATAGGGAACAAGATGCTAATTTCAGAGTTTGAAAATAGCCATAACTTTTTTAATACTGAAGATATGAAGGTGAATTAGGTGTCAAATTAAACTTATTTTTTGCTTTATCTGATGGGATAAATTGCAGACTTGATTTTTAAAATCTCAACATTTTGTAACATTGCTCCCCATAGTGATGAGGATGATACATCGTGGGGTGAACCAGTATCAGGGGACACTGAGAGTGAGTCAGACATAGCAAAAATTATGAAAGAAGAACAAATATCCCGTCGTCAGTTCCCAATTAGGGAGATGCCTAACCCAGCCTTTGATCCAGTTAATGCAGTTGGTGCAAACAATCCCTGAACCATTGATGTGTATTCCCCATGGAAACCTAATGAAATTATGGCAGTACCGAGTAAAATACATGACAGAAAGAAATCACCTGCTTCCTTTGTGGACTATCTCCGGACCACTTGGCGTGTGTATCACGCTGAATCAAGAGACTTATGGGCTATAATACAACAGATTATAACTCCTACAGAACATACCAGGTTCCTATCCACTTTAGGGCACTCAAATAAGGAAGGACTAGCTAATGTGATCGCCGATAATAGTGCAAGAGCCCTTGCTAATACCCTTCAAAAGCCGATAGATATTGCATGGGATTCTGGATGTTCGGCCAAAGAAAGGAAAGGGAGCAGATGAGTTTTTAGAAAGGTTCCCGGAACTATATATGGACCAGTCAGGAAATCTAAATTTTCAGAATGGGGCAAATTCTCCTCAGTATTACGCAATATTTTTAAATTGTCTGCCAACTAATGTGGCCGAAGCAATTAAAACAAACAACATGGACTGGTCAGAAAACAGTTCTAGTCAAATGGCTCATGCAGTGAGGTATCACTGGATGGATATCAAGAAACAAGAGTCAGCCAGTGGTTAAGGCAAAAACTGAATATGTAACAGAAGGAGGCGCCAAAGTCTAATTTAGATTTATGGAGTCCTCAGACAAGGGCAAGGCATAGTTTGATAGAATGAACAAGGCCACCAGAACCGGATTATCCAGGTTACCCTGATGAGCCACCTCCCCTAGAACCAATTTCCCCAAGACCACACTGGAGAATCCTAAATCAAATTCTCTCTGCAAGAGTTATCAGATTATTTCAAATTACTAAACAGGAAAATTTTGAATTTGGCGACAAACCACACAAACTTCTAGCATGCCAGTTGAGAAAAGTGGAAAAGGACCATACTATTCAAAAAATCAGATCAGATAAAGGTGAATTGTTTACACTTCCAAAAGACATTAACGAAAGATTTGCCCAATTCTATCAAAATTTATATACATCCAAAACATCAACAGAAATGAGAAAAATTACAAACGTTCTTAATAATTGTCATCTTCCGACACTTCCGACAATGCAGCAGGAGATGAATTAGGAGCACAGATTTCAATTAAAGAAATAGAAGAGACTCTCAATTCATTGAAGAATGGCAAAACACCAGGCCCAGATGGGTTTAGTAATGAATTTTATAAAAGATTTTACGAGGTAATCTCCCCGCGTTTACGTAACCTTTATATACACGCATTTAAAGAACAGACGCTACCACAAACCCTAGCCGAATCAACTATTACACTTATACCCCAAAAAGATAAAGATCTGGAAGATCCGGGATCATACAGAGCAATTGCCCTGTTAAATACAGATCAAAAAATATTAGCTAAAACTCTGGCAAGAAGATTAAGTAAATACGTTAATAAATTAATACACTCTGATCAAACTGGGTTTATTCCCAAGAGACACTCGTTTAATAATTTGAGACGCCTATTCAACTTAATGTACTCACATAGAATGATAAAAGAAGACTTATCAATTATTTCATTAGACGCAGAAAAAGCATTTGATCAAGTAGAATGGAAATATCTTTTTATAGTATTGCAAAAATTCGTTGGGAGAAAATTTTATTTCATGGATAAAACTGCTATATGATAAGCCGAGTGCCAGAATACTGACTAATCATATACTCTCACCTAAATTTCAGCTATCCAGGGGCAATAGACAGGGATGTGCATTATCACCCCTGTTATTTGCCCTTGTGATTGAACCTTTGACGGAAAGTATAATACATCCGAATATTCACGGCTACAACACTAAATACTCCAATAATAAAATATCATTATATGCAGATGATGTATTACTCTATATCACCAATTCCCAAGTTAGCATTCCAAGTATATTAAATCTTATAGAGGAATTCAGTTCCTTTTCAGGATATAGAATAAATTGGAACAAAAGTGAAATTATGTCAATAAAACCTCAAGAGACGACACACCTCCTAAAGTTCCCTTTCAGAATTGCTACAGAAATTTTTTCAATATCTTGGTGTTCACGTAACCAGAAAATACACTTCTCAATTTCAAGCAAACTTTCCTCCTTTAGTTACTAAACTAAATGCCCTTACTCAATTCTAATGCAGTTGGTGCAAACAATCCCTGAACCATTGATGTGTATTCCCCATGGAAACCTAATGAAATTATGGCAGTACTGAGTAAAATACATGACAGAAAGAAATCACCTGCTTCCTTTGTGGACTATCTCCGGACCACTAGGCGTGTGTATCACGCTGAATCAAGAGACTTATGGGCTATAATACAACAGATTATAACTCCTACAGAATGTACCAGGTTCCTATCCACTTTAGGGCACTCAAATAAGGAAGGACTAGCTAATGTGATCGCCGATAATAGTGCAAGAGCCCTTGCTAATACCCTTCAAAAGCCGATAGATATTGCATGGGATTCTGGATGTTCGGCCAAAGAAAGGAAAGGGAGCAGATGAGTTTTTAGAAAGGTTCCCGGAACTATATATGGACCAGTCAGGAAATCTAAATTTTCAGAATGGGGCAAATTCTCCTCAGTATTACGCAATATTTTTAAATTGTCTGCCAACTAATGTGGCCGAAGCAATTAAAACAAACAACATGGACTGGTCAGAAAACAGTTCTAGTCAAATGGCTCATGCAGTGAGGTATCACTGGATGGATATCAAGAAACAAGAGTCAGCCAGTGGTTAAGGCAAAAACTGAATATGTAACAAAGAAGGAGGTGCCAAAGTCTAATTTAGATTTATGGAGTCCTCAGACAAGGGCAAGGCATAGTTTGATAGAATGAACAAGGCCACCAGAACTGGATTATCCAGGTTACCCTGATGAGCCACCTCCCCTAGAACCAATTTCCCCAAGACCACACTGGAGAGGCAATAGAATATTGGGACCAGACCAATGCTATACTTGCGGTGGATTGGGTCACTGAAGTAGGGAATGCCCAACACGAGGACGAAATTAAGGAGGGGGTCAACAAACAGATCAGAGAGATCTAATAGAGCAGAGGGAGCAAAGAGGGAACTGGCAAAGAAATCAAGGGCAGAGAAGCAAACACCAATCTCTCAGACTAGTCTATTCTCACGTTCCTGATTAGCAAATTTAATGGTGAATGGACTCAAATCTGACGAAGAACCTGTACTATCATTGCGGTTAGAAGGAAAAATATGCACCTTTCTGGTCGATACAGAGGCATCCATGTCATCTCTTCAATCAATTTATAACCTTCCCAAGTCAAGTGAAGTTCAGAGCCTGTCTGGTTTTCAGGGACAAGTTTGTCAGTATTTAATCTCTAAGCCAGTTGAAGTGGTGTATCGCGGCATGGCAATAAAACACAGATTCGTGATAACAACTGGATTAGATTAGAATTTGATGGCTAGAAATTGGCTCTGCGCATTTCAATTGAAAATTGAATGCGGTGACGGTGGAATAATAGTGATCCCATGGGCTCCCGAAAGGCAATGTTATTCAATAGTGACAGGTGGTCCCTAGATTTAGATGAAGATCCTCCACTTCATATTACATTGGGTTATGACAGAAGTGGCAAGAATAAAGAGTTAGAAGCCTTCTTCAGACCCTATGAAGGAAAGAATTGTAACGTGAAAATTTTGGCACTGGTAACAGGAAAAGATGGAATTGCAGTGTACGTTAAAATACCCCATAGACATATGGAAACGAGTTTCAGAAGTGGTTCCACACATCTCAAGGAAGGTGAATTTTCCAGCAAGTGTGAAAGACTTGGGAGCATTGGAAATGAAAGCAATTGATCTGGCAGATCCGAATGTATATGAAGAAGAAAACTTGTCTAATCAATGTACTGTTAAGTTTTATCAGACCCCAAGGACAGTTGTTGCCCAGCTACGCCAGCATCTGGGGAGTGAGGTATGTGAGTATGTGGACCCGCAAGTGTGGGCAGAAGACGCAACTCAGGTAGGATGTGTTCACATTGATCCCATCCAGGTAGTTCTCCAGAGAGGAGTGATACTGCCTTCGATACAACAGTACCCATTAAAACTACAGGCAATTCCTAGTATAAACAAGCTGATTCGGGGATTGCTGGAACAAGACATCTTAGTGAAGACTATTTGTAACACACCAATCCTTGCAGTGCACAAGACAGGGAAAGAGGGCCAATACAGGTTGGTCCAGGATTTAAGATCAGTCCATGCAGTAGTAGAACTGCTCCATGCTTTGGTGCCAAATCCGGCTCATATTCTAGCTAAGATCTTTTCCATTGTAGACCTGCAACATGGCTTCTTCTCATTACCTCTGCACAAGAATAGCCAGTATCTATTTGCCTTTACTTACAGGGGACAACAATATACGTGGACAAGACTACCGCAGGGATTTATTAATTCGCCTGCCATGTTTTCTCGATGTCTTCAAGAACAGTTAAGCACTTTGAGTTTTAAAAGGGAATCCACTTTAGTACAGTATGTTGGTAGCTAGTGTAGATGAGCAGAGCAATCGTGAGGACACTGCTCAATTATTGAATCATCTGGCAAATTTAGGATATGTGGTCTCTCAGTCCAAAGTATTGATGGTTCAACAAAAAGTAAAGTTTCCAGGAGTAATAATTTCGGCTATAGAGAGAAGTTTAGAAAAGAGCAGACTGGAACCAATTTGCGAGTTTCCTATTCCAAAAGAGGTGAAGCAAATGAGACAGTGGCTTGTTTTGGTGAACTACTGCTGACCCTGGATCCCTAATATTGCAGTAGACACCAAGGGATTGACTCCTTATACTAGCCTAGAGGGCGAATTTCAGTTGTCCAAAGAAGCTCAGGAAGCTTTCGAGAGTTTGAAGAGATGCGGTGCTGGCTCGAAGGGCCGAATGGCCTCCTCCTGCACCTATTTTCTATCTTTAATGCAAGCTCCAGCACTAGGAAGGCCACTCTACGATAGACCCTTTCAACTTTATTGTACCATCCTTTCTGAGTGCTCAACTGCAGTCCTCACCCAAAAACACGGGGATAAGCACAGACCAGTGGCTTATTATTCATCAAAGCTCGACCCAGTAGCAAGGGGACACCCATATGCACCCAGATCCTAACAGCAATCTATAATAGTCTACAGTCTGCTGCAAACCTGACCCTACAGCAAGAAATAGTAGTATACAGTTCCCATTCGGTGGCAGCCTTGTTGGGACAGCTTCAAACTCAACATCTAACAACGGTTCATCAAAATAAATACAACATTTATCTATTGAACAATCCAAAACTCCAATTTAAACACTGTACTAACATGAATCTGGCATCTTTCCTCATTTCAACTCCAGAGGAATAGTCAGAAGCAGGACATAACTGTTTGTTCATAATTGAAGAAGAAACATCTGTAAGGGAGGATCTAAAAGACGCTCCTATAAAAGACCCTGACATGACACTATACGTAGACGGGAGTGCGTCCATTGGGCTCCAGGGAGAGAGATTTTCTGGATACACTATTGTGGACCAGGATGGGAAGAGCATAGAGGCAGCTGCTTTTGAATCTCCCTATTCAACGGGCTGAATTGTTTGCTTTGATTCAAGCATGTATTTGATGGGAAAGATTTAAGGGTGAACATATATATAGATTTGAGATATGCATTCGGAGTAGTACATGACTTTGGACAACTATGGAGGAATAGAGGATTCCTAACCTCGGCAGGAACTCAAATATTTCATAAGCAATTGGTGACTGATTTATTGAAGACTCTAAAGCTACCTGGACAAATTTCAGTGATGAAGTGTAGCACTCACACAAAGAGACAGATCCTGATAGACATAGGTAATCATTGTGCTGATCAAGCAGCAAAGGAAGTATCCCGGTGGTGGTGCCAAGATTGATGCAGCAGATAAAAAGTTCAGGTAACAAGTCTCCCTCGGAAAAGCCAATGCCAACCATCCAGGAAATTATTCAGTTGCAGGAGGAAGCTTCTGAATGGGATACAAACTTATGGAAACAGCTTGATTGCATGTCGGGATTGTGGGTTACTCCGGCAGGGCAGACTTGTATGACAGATCCTCTTGCAGTTTGCGCTGTGGAGTGTATGCATTTTGTGACTCACTGTGGTGCGAGAGCAATTGGTGATGCTCTTTCAGCTAATTGGTGTCACAGAAGATTACAAATTTTGGCCCAGAATGTGAGTAGTAGCTGTATCATTTGTCAGAAGTTTAATCCTGGACAAGGGGTAGGTTGCGGAGATGGAAAACACCTTTGCCCATGGGTCCTTTTGAAATTCACAGATGGATTATATCGAGATAGGGAAATGCCAGAGATACAGATATGTACTTGTAATTGTCAATGTATTCAGCAGATGGATCAAGGCCTATCCAACACTTGATAACAAAGCGGCTATTGTTGTGAAGGTGCTTATGAGAAAAATTATCCCTAGATTCAGTATCCCAATTCGGCTTAGTTCTGACAATGATCCTCATTTTATTGGCCAAATTAATAAAGAATTCTGCGAACAGCTGGGCATCATGCAGCAACTACACTGTGCTTAGCGACAGGCTGCTGGACTGGGGGAAATGCCAAACCAGACCCTGAAAACTAAATTAGCTAAATTGAAGGTGGAGACAGGAATTGGTTGGATCAAATTACTCCCCATAGCTTTGTTTCAGATGCGTGTCATGCCTGCAGGGAAATTGAGACTGAGCCCAGCTGAAATTGTTTATGGACGACCTTTGAAAACCCGTTGGAACCAAAATGCTATAAAAGTCGCAAGTTTCCATCACATGACTAGGCGATAACCGATTACGTTCTGTACTTGACTCGGACACTAAGGGATTTGCATTCTAGGGTGCGAGCAGCATATAGTGAATTACCTCTTTTGGTTTCTCCCATTAAAGTCAAGCCTGGTGATTATGTACTAGTGAAGAATTGGATAAGGAAAGGTTTGGAAGTTCAGTGGGAGGGTCCTTACCAGGTTCTCCTGACAACTCCAACAGCGGTTAAAGTAGAAGGAAAGAATGCGTGGGTCCATCTTTATCACTGTAAGAGTATTAGTGGGAGAATAGGCTGCTAACTTGTTTTCGTCAAGGAATTTCTTAGGTAACATCATACCCATCGAGAGTCAATAGTACATTCAGCTAACAAGATGGACAAAGAGGATTCATGCCCATGCAAACTTGGGAGATGAGACTCGTCAGTCGGAAATTGTGATCACTCACCCAACATCCAGAAGGTTGATTTATTGTGTTGCCCCATCTGAAACAAGGGAATCCTTGTAAGCTATAATGCAAGACGACCCTCTGAAGAAAACTGGAGGAATTACTTTTTGTAGCTGGAATATTAGGGGTGTTAATGAGCCAATTAAAACGGGTAAGGTTCTTGCCCAATTAAAATCAACTATTGCTGATATAATATTTTTACAGGAGACGCACCTCAAAGATCAAGCTCATATCAGGCTGAAGGCTAACTGGATTGGTCAAATATATCACTCCTATTTTCTCTCCAAAGCCAGAGGTACTGCAATTATAATCCATAAGGGTATACCATTTAAACATAAAACCCCATAGCAGATAAAGATGGTAGGTACGTCATAGTATCTGGGGAGATATATTCTACCCCACTTACTATGGTGAACATCTACGCTCCCAACTTTGATAACCCACAATTTTTTAACATAATTTTTAATATAATTTCAGACTCCACCCAGCAAAACCTGATAATCGGGGAAGATTTCAACTGTGTTCTGGATCAATACTTGGATAAATCCTCACAACAAAAGAGATATAACACAAAATTAAAATCCAGCGAACTTCTAAATATGTATATAAAAAATACAAATATAACAGACGTATGGAGGATTGCAAACCCATCCGGAAGAGAATACTCCTTTTATTCATCCGTACATAAAACTTATACACGTATTGACTATTTTCTGGTGGACACAAAAGTAATACCTTTTACAACTAATCCCAAATACCATAATAGTACTATTTCCGATCATTCCCTGCTAACCTTCTCCCTAAAACTAGAAGGAATGTACAATAAAAAATCGTTCTGGAGGTTTAATCCCCAAATACTAAACAACCCAGATTGCTGTATATATTTAAACAACACATGGAATTCTTTTTTGAGACCAATGATACTCCAGGTATTTTGCCCTCATTATTATGGGAATCTTTTAAGGCTTTTATTAGAGATTCTATCATTTCATATCAAGCATATCAAAACAAAAAGAATAGGATGGAACAATTGCAACTAGAAGAACAGATCAGCTGGACTCAGAAAACGCGACAGATCTGTCTATGGATAAACATAATAAGATAGCAGTATTAAAATTTAAGCTAAATCAAATTCTCTCTGCAAGAGTTATCAGATTATTTCAAATTACTAAACAGGAAAATTTTGAATTTGGCGACAAACCACACAAACTTCTAGCATGCCAGTTGAGAAAAGTGGAAAAGGACCATACTATTCAAAAAATCAGATCAGATAAAGGTGAATTGTTTACACTTCCAAAAGACATTAACGAGAGATTTGCCCAATTCTATCAAAATTTATATACATCCAAAACATCAACAGAAATGAGAAAAATTACAAACGTTCTTAATAACTGTCATCTTCCGACACTTCCGACAATGCGGCAGAAGGAGATGAATTAGGAGCACAGATTTCAATTAAAGAAATAGAAGAGACTCTCAATTCATTGAAGAATGGCAAAACACCAGGCCCAGATGGGTTTAGTAATGAATTTTATAAAAGATTTTACGAGGTAATCTCCCCGCGTTTACGTAACCTTTATATACACGCATTTAAAGAACAGACGCTACCACAAACCCTAGCCAAATCAACTATTACACTTATACCCCCAAAAGATAAAGATCTGGAAGATCCGGGATCATACAGAGCAATTGCCCTGTTAACTACAGATCAGAAAATATTAGCTAAAACTCTGGCAAGAAGATTAAGTAAATACGTTAATAAATTAATACACTCTGATCAAACTGGGTTTATTCCCAAGAGACACTCGTTTAATAATTTGAGACGCCTATTCAACATAATGTACTCACATAGAATGATAAAAGAAGACTTATCAATTATTTCATTAGACGCAGTAAAAGCATTTGATCAAGTAGAATGGAAATATCTTTTTATAGTATTGCAAAAATTCGTTGGGAGAAAATTTTATTTCATGGATAAAACTGCTATATGATAAGCCAAGTGCCAGAATACTGACTAATCATATACTCTCACCTAAATTTCAGCTATCCAGGGGCAATAGACAGGGATGTGCATTATCACCCCTGTTATTTGCCCTTGCGATTGAACCTTTGGCGGAAAGTATAAGAGTACATCCGAATATTCACGGCTACAACACTAAATACTCCAATAATAAAATATCATTATATGCAGATGATGTATTACTCTATATCACCAATTCCCAAGTTAGCATTCCAAGTATATTAAATCTTATAGAGGTGGGGTAGCGTTGCTGGTTAGAGAGGAGATTAACGCAGTGGAAAGGAAGGACATTAGCTTGGAGGATGTGGAATCGGTATGGGTAGAGCTGCGAAACACTAAGGGGCAGAAAACGCTGGTGGGTGTTGTGTACAGGCCACCTAGCAGTAGTAGTGAAGTTGGGGATGGCATCAAACCGGAAATTAGAAATGCGTGCAACAAAGGCAAAACAGTTATAATGGGTGACTTCAATCTACATATAGATTGGGTGAATCAAATTGGCAGGGGTGCTGAGGAAGAGGATTTCTTGGAATGTATGAGGGATAGTTATCTAAACCAACATGTAGAGGAACCAACGAGAGAGCAGGCTATTCTAGACTGGGTATTGAGTAATGAGGAAGGGTTAGTTAGCAGACTTGTTGTGCGTGCCCCCTTGGGCAAGAGTGATCATAATATGGTTGAGTTCTTCATTAGGATGGAGAGTGACATTGTTAATTCAGAAACAACGGTTCTGAACTTAAAGAAAGGTAACTTTGAGGGTATGAGACGTGAATTGGCCAAGATTGACTGGCAATTAGTTCTAAAAGGGTTGACGGTGGATATGCAATGGAAGGCATTTAAAGACTGCATGGATGAACTACAAAAATTGTTCATCCCAGTTTGGCAAAAGAATAAATCAAGGAAGGTAGTGCATCCGTGGATAACAAGGGAAATCAGGGATAGTATCAAAGCAAAAGATGATGCGTACAAATTAGCCAGAAAAAGCAGCATACCAGAGGACTGGGAGAAATTCAGAGACCAGCAGAGGAGGACAAAGGGCTTAATTAGGAAAGGGAAAATAGATTATGAAAGGAAGCTGGCAGGGAACATAAAAACTGACTGCAAAAGTTTTTATAGATATGTGAAGAGAAAGAGATTAGTTAAATCAAATGTAGGTCCCTTGCAGTCAGAAACAGGTGAATTGATCATGGGGAACAAGGATATGGCAGACCAATTGAATAACTACTTTGGTTCCGTCTTCACTAAGGAAGACATAAATAATCTGCTGGAAATAGCAGGGGGCCGCGGGTCAAAGGATATGGAGGAACTGAGTGAAATCCAGGTTAGTCGGGAAGTGGTGTTGGGTAAATTGAATGGATTAAAGGCCGATAAATCACCAGGGCCAGATAGGCTGCATCCCAGAGTACTTAAGGAAGTAGCTCCAGAAATAGTGGATGCATTAGTGATAATTTTTCAAAACTCTTTAGATTCTGGAGTAGTTCCTGAGGATTGGAGGGTAGCAAACGTAACCCCACTTTTTAAGAAGGGAGGGAGAGAGAAAACGGGGAATTACAGACCAGTTAGTCTAACATCGGTAGTGGGGAAACTGCTAGAGTCAGTTATTAAAGATGGGATAGCAGCACATTTGGAAAGTGGTGAAATCATTGGACATAGTCAGCATGGATTTACGAAAGGTAAATCGTGTCTGACGAATCTTATAGAATTTTTCGAGGATGTAACTAGTAGAGTGGATAGGGGAGAACCAGTGGATGTGTTGTATCTGGACTTTCAGAAGGCTTTCGACAAGGTACCACATAAGAGATTAGGATACAAACTTAAATCACACGGTATTGGGGGTTCAGTATTGATGTGGATAGAGAACTGGCTGGCAAACAGGAAGCAAAGAGTAGGAGTAAACGGGTCCTTTTCACAATGGCAGCCAGTGACTAGTGGGGTACCGCAAGGCTCAGTGCTGGGACCCCAGCTATTTACAATTTATATTAATGATCTGGACGAGGGAATTGAAAGCAACATCTCCAAGTTTGCAGATGACACTAAGCTGGGGGGCAGTGTTAGCTGTGAGGAGGATGCTAGGAGACTGCAAGGTGACTTGGATAGGTTGGGTGAGTGGGCAAATGTTTGGCAGATGCAGTATAATGTGGATAAATGTGAGGTTATCCACTTTGGTAGCAAAAACGGGAAGGCAGACTATTATCTAAATGGTGGCCGATTAGGAAATGGGGAGATGCAGCGAGACCTGGGTGTCATGGTACACCAGTCATTGAAAGTAGGCATGCAGGTGCAGCAGGCAGTGAAGAAAGCGAATGGTATGTTGGCCTTCATAGCAAGAGGATTTGAGTATAGGAGCAGGGAGGTTCTACTGCAGTTGTACAGGGTCTTGGTGAGACCACACCTGGAGTATTGCGTACAGTTTTGGTCTCCAAATCTGAGGAAGGACATTATAGCCATAGAGGGAGTGCAGAGAAGGTTCACCAGACTGATTCCTGGGATGTCAGGACTTTCATATGAAGAAAGACTGGATAGACTTGGCTTATACTCGCTAGAATTTAGGAGATTGAGAGGGGATCTTATAGAAACGTACAAAATTCTTATGGGGTTGGACAGGCTAGATGCAGGAAGATTGTTCCCGATGTTGGGGAAGTCCAGGACAAGGGGTCACAGCTTAAGGATAAGGGGGAAATCCTTTAAGACCGAGATGAGGAAAAACTTTTTCACACAGAGAGTGGTGAATCTCTGGAACTCTCTGCCACAGAGGGTAGTTGAGGCCAGTTCATTGGCTATATTTAAGAGGGAATTAGATGTGGCCCTTGTGGCTAAAGGGGTCAGGGGGTATGGAGAGAAGGCAGGTACGGGATACTGAGTTGGATGATCAGCCATGATCGTATTGAATGGCGGTGCAGGCTCGAAGGGCCGAATGGCCTACTCCTGCACCTATTTTCTATGTATCTATGTATCTATGTAATTCAGTTCCTTTTCAGGATATAGAATAAATTGGAACAAAAGTGAAATTATGTCAATAAAACCTCAAGAGACGACACACCTCCTAAAATTCCCTTTCAGAATTGCTACGGAAATTTTTTAAATATCTTGGTGTTCACGTAACCAGAAAATACACTTCTCTATTTCAACCAAACTTTCCTCCTTTAGTTACTAAACTAAATGCCCTTACTCAATTTTGGAAAACACTTCCGATGTCTCTCATAGGCAGAATAAATGCCATAAAGATGATCTTCCTCCCACAAATCCTGTACTTATTTCAATCCATACCGATATACCTTCCTACATTTTTTTTTTTTAAACTTAATTCTATGATCACAAACTTTATTTGGGATTATAAAACACATCGAATCCATAAACGGCATCTATGTAAACCCAAAGAAATTGGAGGACTGGCTCTCCCCAATTTTTTATACTATTATTGGGCTACGAATATTAAAAACGTAATCTATTGGTTGGACAACACATGCCAACAGGTAAAATGGTTAATAATAGAGAGAGAGGATTGCTCGCCTTTTAATATAGGCGCGATTCTTCTCTCTCCAATAAATTTGAAGAAAACACTATATGAGGAAAAATCCGATTATCCACAGTACCTTACGAATCTGGAGACAAGTGAAGTCAACCCTTAAACTGAGAAATTTATCTCTTCTCTCACCAATTGCCAACAACCCTTCATTCAAGCCATCTATTTTAGACAAAACGTTCACACATTGGGAAAGATCAGGAATCAAAAACTCGGAGATCTTTATGAGATGGGAACTCTTCTCTCATTTCAAGAATTACAGTCGAAATATCACCTGAAAGGTAGTCAATATTTTAGATATCTTCAAATTCGAGACTACCTGAAATCATATACCCAAGACTATCAATCTTTGTTGCCAGACACACTAGACGAATGTATGAATAGAAACTCGGAGTCAAACAAGGTAATATCATGTCTGTATAACACCCTTTTAAATATAGAAATCCCATCATCAGAAGTAATTAGAAGAGCTTGGGAAGATGAACTTGGCCTAAAAATTCTAAAAGACAGATGGGAGGAAAACCTTCTATATATACACAATTGTTCGATCAACGTTAGGCATTCGTTAATTCAATTTAAAATACTGCACAGACTCTATTATTCAAAGTCTAAACTGAATAAGATCTTTCCAAATGTATCTCCTATTTGCGATAAATGTCTTCTTCAGGAAGCAACTATAATCCATTCCTTTGTCTCTTGTATAAAGTTACATAATTTCTGGAGAGGAATAAAATTAGATCCCGACACGGAATTGATCATTCTAGGTACGTCAGAAGCAGAAGCCTGCTCTGAGCTATCATTATTTCAAAGACGTATCCTTAATTATGGCCTGATAATGGCAAAAAAACTAATACTCAAATTTTGGAAACATACATCAGTCCCTACTCTTAAGATGTGGATTATAAACATGTCCGAGATGCTACATCTTAAAAATATTAGACTTGTCGGCAGAAAAAACAGATCATTTTTCGAAGACATGGACACCATTCATTGATTTATTACAAGGATAGTATGGCACAACACAACTTTGGATTTAAATCTAATTACGGGTTGGGTGAGGTGGGTGGGGAGGGATGTGAGGCAGGTATATCACCACTTTTTTTCTTTCTTTCTCTTTGTCCTTTTATTTTTTTTATTTTTTCTATTCCTCTCTTCTTTCTTTCATTTATTCACTCTTTGGTTACACCACTTTGGTAGTCTAGGGGTTCTATCTTTGCACATCTCACTTTTTCTCTTTCTTGCTCCTTTCTTTTCTTCCAACTATAGCTAAAAAGTAAAAAATAAAGCCGTACAATAACTATAAAAATTAAATGCCGTTAGTTCTATTTTTGTACATTTGCTTCTAAATAATAAAAAATAAATACGTTTAAAAAAAAAGAAATTGTGAAACTATGCCCTGCAAACTCAGGAAGGGACTTAGAGTTCTGATAAATTACATCGCTATTGTATTAAGTTGTATAACAGGAACCGTGTCATCTTATTATTTTTATTTGTTATCATGTATGATAAAAGAGGGGAATGATAATATTGGGCATTTTCGGTGCCTAACAAAATGGAGGATTTCTGCTTTTACAAAGCCTGCTTGACATCCTTTGCAAAAGCTGCATAGACCATGAGGCTCATGGCTTCATAGTGTCTGGGGCCTGGGAAGAGGTTGAATACAGGTTGATGTCCAGATGTCCTTTAGTTGACAATATGTATGAGGGTTTTGCAGAGGGAGCTAGGTCCTGCTGCAAATGCATGCTCAGGATTGGTTGGGTGATGATGTTGATAGCTATGTTGCATGGTCTTCGCGCCGTTACTCGTGATTGGTCAAGGAAACGGGCCTTGCCCAAATTGCTACATTACCTGGTAAAACATTTCTTTGCTTAATAGAACTTTTTCCCATTAAGTGCTTTCTGTAGAAACAATGTTATGTGATATTTTGTGATTGGGTTAGGGAACTGTCAATTAATGTATTTTATAATCTTTATTGAAGATTGGCTTGTAGGGGTTGCCCCCCCTCCCCCATGTATTTTGCGCCAATTGTCGGTAAAGGAATAAAAGAGGGGATAGCACGTGAGAGTGTGCCAATCTTCTGGGGTAGCACTTGGGACCGTGCTGACCTTCGGAGGTGTTCTATTCACATGAGGCTGAAGGGCTTGAACGAGTAGAGACAAGGATCGGACCCACCGTGTAGGATTAGGTATCGTATAGGTAGTGTGATTGTGTTGGAAAATAAAGTTAGTTGATCCAGTGCTTGTATTCAGTATTTTACTGAGACTAATGTGGTATGATTAGGACCGGAATTACAAGATGACCAATTATGTTCTATCCTTGCCTAGAATACTCAGAGATTTGAGCTACTAACTTCTTTTCTTTAAGGAATCTCTTAGTATAGAAACATCACATCGAGAGTCAAGAGTGAAGCAGGCTTACATGGTAGATCAAGAGAATTCATGGCCATGTAAACTTGTGATTGGTCCAGAAGAGACCAAAGATGTTTCTTTATCTAATGATAATGTTTCTTTACTTTATGGAAGTGCTTTTCCCGAAGTGCTATATGTTGAAACTATGTTATGTACTGTTATATGATTGGGCCAAAGAGTTGTCATTCTATGTGTTTTGCAGCCGGTATCAGTAATTGGCTTGTAGGGGCTGCCTCCCTCAAGTAATGTCACACCCTTAGTTTTGAAGAGTATAAGAGGGTGGGTAATTCTTTGGCATGGGTCGGTAGATTGTGACTCCTGTTCTGTTGTCTTGTGCGAGTGGATTGGCGACCATCCCTGCAGTTGAAGTAAGTTTTGGAACCAGAGTTTGATTTAGTGTTTGACTAAACCAGTCTAGGGGGGTTAGTTTAGATCCGGAATTAACGGGGATGGTGACAAAGGCTAGAGGTGAAAAGGAGACAAAAGGGTGTCAGATAAAGGGAAGAGGATAAGTGAAATGTAAAGCCAGAGGGAGGGATTATGGTGGAAACAGCCACAGGGTGAGAAAAACGAGATGCAAGGAAATATAGGACCAAGCGATGGGAAATTAGCTGATTAGCCACCTTCCTGTAGGCAGCACAGTGGTGCAGCTGGAAGAGCCGTTGCCTCACAGTACCTGAGTCCAGGATTCAATCCTGACCTTGGGTGCTATCTGTGCGGAGTTTGCACATTCTCCCTGAACTGGTTTATTTTGGGTGGTCCAGTTTCCTCCCACACCACAAAGAGACGTGTGGCTTTGTGAGTTAATCGACCACTGTAAAATTGCCCCAGCTGTGGGGAGTGGTTGTGAAAGTGGGATAACGTAGAACCAGTGTGCACAGGTGATCGATTGTTGGTATGCACTCGGTTGGCTAAATGGCCTGTTTTCAAGCTAAACATCTCGTTCTTATTCTAATTGGGATGAATGGCTTTGAATAACATGTAGGCGGGAACTTAGATACATGGATACATAGAAAATAGGTGCAGGAGTAGGCCATTCGGCCCTTCGAGCCTGCACCGCCATTCAATATGATCATGGCTGATCATCCAACTCAGTATCCCGTACCTGCCTTTTCTCCATACCCCCTGATCCCCTTAGCCACAAGGGCCACATCTAACTCCCTCTTAAATATAGCCAATGAACTGGCCTCAACTACCCTCTGTGGCAGAGAGTTCCAGAGATTCACCACTCTCTGTGTGAAAAAGTTTTTCCTCATCTCGGTCTTAAAGAATTTCCCCCTTATCCTTAAGCTGTGACCCCTTGTCCTGGACTTCCCCAACATCGGGAACAATCTTCCTGCATCTAGCCTGTCCAACCCCATAAGAATTTTGTACGTTTCTATAAGATCCCCTCTCAATCTCCTAAATTCTAGCGAGTATAAGCCAAGTCTATCCAGTCTTTCTTCATATGAAAGTCCTGACATCCCAGGAATCAGTCTGGTGAACCTTCTCTGCACTCCCTCTATGGCTATAATGTCCTTCCTCAGATTTGGAGACCAAAACTATACGCAATACTCCAGGTGTGGTCTCACCAAGACCCTGCACAACTGCAGTAGAACCACCCTGCTCCTATACTCAAATCCTCTTGCTATGAAGGCCAACATACCATACCAACTTGATCCTAATATATCAGGGGTTGACAACCTTGTTCTGCATAGGGTCCAGGAGCCATGTCTGTGAGCGGATGGCGGGCCACATCTATCGTCATAGTTAATAAATGGAGGTAATAATAATACATACTAACTAAATTAGTAATTAGTAATAATACATACTAATAATACATAAATTAGTAGTAATACATAATAATAATACATACTAACTATTGTGACACTTAGTGTTGTTTGCGCATTAATTTTCACGTGTTTTTCCAATTAGTTTTCTGCATTTCCCAGATCCCTTTTGTGCCCCAGGACTAGCTGCAGTTCCCAGGTCGGCTCGCCTGCCCTGGGACTGGCTGCAGTTCCCAGGTCACTCGCGTCTCTGGGTCTGGCTGCAGTTCCCAGGTTGCCTGTGTGCCCTCGGACTGGCTGTACCGTCCAGGTCGCTTCCATGCCCCGGGACTGGCTGCAGTTCCCAGATACATACTAATAATACATACTAAATAGTATGACACTTGGTGTTGTTTTTCGCATTAATTTTCATGTGTTTTTCAATTAGCTTTCTGCAGTTCCCAGATCCCTCACGTGCCCTAGGACTAGCTGCAGTTCCCAGATCGGCTCGCCTGCCCCGGTGTGAAGGTTTGTTTCTTAAAAAGCGGATAGCAAAAAACGTTGAATGTAGACCATGGTAATCTTTAATTGATTTGTCTGACGGGAGTGGCAAAGATCTACATTGAGCACAAACGTTGCTCAGTGCTTCTCGGGCTCCCACTCACAGAACAAAGGTGAGTTAGCACAATTATACATTTTTCTTATCAGTAAAACACTCCGGCGAAGTCAGAATAAGGCATGACTGAAAGATTCTGAAGTCTTTCAGAATATAAGAGAAGCTGGGTCCAAATCGAGCTCATCCAATGACAAGTTATTACTTATCTCTGGAGCGTCAGCTATTTTTTTTCAATCTTGGCTTCTTTATGGCCTTGAAGAAGCACATGTTATTACTGCAGGCTGCCATCTTATTGTCTTTATTGAAAAGACAACCTGTCCTCCATATTGTTTCATATAATTTACCAAGTCATTCAGACTTGGCACCGAGCCATTCTTTTATTCTACTAGTCCATGCTTTTGTAAAAGAACGACTCCATTTTAGATTTGACTATTAGATTTGACTATTAGCTCTTTCATCAGGACTGGCTGCAGTTCCCAGGTAGGCTCGCATCCCTGGGACTGGCCGCAGTTCCCAGGTCGGCTCGCATCCCCGGGACTGGCTGGCATTCCCAGGTTGCCTGCGTGCCCCGGGACTGGCTGTAGCGCCCAGCTCGCCTGCGTGCCCCGGGACTAGCTGCAGTTCCCAGATCAGCTCGCGTCCCCGGGACTGGCTGTAGCGCCCAGGTTGCGAAAACTAATTGAAAAAAAATACGCTTGTGGGCCTGATGATTTCGGGTTACGGGCCGGATTCTTGCCTTTTTTGTTGTTTCCATTGTCGTTATTATTTATCTGCTACATTGAAGCTCCGCTCGGGCAGTGTGCCTGAAATTTCGTTGTGTGTATTTACAATGACAATAAAGTGTAATATTATTATTATTATTATCCGGCCCATGGGCCGTAGTTTGCCGACCCCTGTATTATATGATTGTTCAATCTCACCAATGGTGAAACCCATAGGTGTGAGTTAATTAACATTTCAAAAGTTTAATATTATGTTTGAGATGTATAATAGCATAAGACCGACGGTTTCTTGGATGTTATCGATTAAAATCTAATCACATGGATAGATTAATATGCTGGAATGTTGCCTGAGACTGGTGTCATCCTAAAATCGTTTTCCGAACATTGCCGACGCATTCATGTTACAACGTGGTATTTTGTTCGATAATAGTTTAATTGAAGATATACCACACCCCCCTCCCCCCACGGCAGCGCGCACGCGTGGTGGGTGCGATGCCGCTCGGCACTGTCTGGTGGCGCGGTCTGCGCATGCCCGTGACGCGGCGGCGTCAGTGCGCAGTGACTGGCTGTGGGAGCGGAAGGACGGCGTCTGGGCCGCGTAAAGCCAACGCAACGATGACGATAAAGACCCCGGTCCAGCCGAGCGGCGATCGCAGAGTTCCACCCTCTGGCGCTCTTCACCCGTCTTCGGTTTAAGCCGCCGCTGGCGGCAGAGAGAGAGCGAGAAAGAGAGAAAGAGAGAGAGAGAGAGAGAGAGAGAGAGAGAGAGAGAGAGAGAGGGAAAGAGAGTGAGAAAGCGAGAGAGAGGGAAAGAGAGTGTGAGAGGGGAAGGCGGTGCCGGGCAGGCCCAGGTTGTCACACGCGCGCCTGGCGCCATTACCCGCGCGGACGCGGCTCCTCCTCGCCTCCCTCCTCCTCTCCTCGCCGCCGCCGCGGCACCTCCCAACGAAAAGCCCGAGGAGGAAGGCCGCCGCACATCAAGGAGCAGTCGGCCGCGGGGAAGGGGGGAGGTTAGCATTGGAGAAGAGTTGGTGAGCTGCAGAAATTAGCATCTAGAGGTAATCGCCCTTCTGCGTGAATTCTGGGAACCAAGGGAGGGCGTGAAGGTGTTTCCCCCCTCGCTCTCGGGTAGGTCTTAGAGGTTTCTAAACGGGGTTGTCCCCTCTCCCCTCCGAGGAACAAGGTGGGGTGGTAATCAAGTTACCAATACCATATATATAATATGTAGGTAGGCGTATTCAGGCTCTCATAAACATCGAGGCACTGTTGTTAATACAAAAATCAGGACAACGCCTGAACCCGTCGTTGGATGTTATTTTAAAACTGGACGATTAACGCCGTTTGTTCCGAAGACTGTCGATGGGCTTGAATTTGCGGAAATAGGACGCAAGGGGCGGATGTTTTTCGCGTGGGAGGGTGTCTCATTTCTGAAGTTTAACGCCTTGTTTCCAAAACAAATATTTTTAAAAGCGAGTTTTCAACTGCGCATGCCCAGATCATAGGTCATTCCGATGAACATTTTGGCCAGCTGAGCTGCTGCGTGTATACAGACGTGTTTCAACCGTATTTTCTAGTTTTGCTTCTTTGAGGTAAGAAAATACTGCTTTAAAAACTATTAACTATGTGTATTTATGGTTCATTTGTACAAAACTGCGTTTGTTGGTTTTATTGCTTTATGCTTTGGTATTTTATTGCTGTCTGCTTCCGAGGTATAACTGTTATACCAGTGTCTAAAACAGTTTTAAGCAATATTATGTCTACTGAACATCATAACAGTTAGTTTGAGACACTGGTATAACAGTTACACGCTCATTACAGTTATTGGTGTGCCTGGTAAGAACTTTGGCAAATGAACCTTTTCAGTTCTTTGTGATATATTTGGATTTGTTCACTCCTTGCGGTATAGTAATGTAACTTTATCAATGGCAGTATGTAGAACATTGGCAGTAAGTGCGGTGATCATTCAGGTCGCTTTGTGTTTTATTTTTTCAATTCAGCTGAAAATAAACAAACTCAACAGGCTTTCACTCTCGCTACTGCCATTGCAGTGTCAACCCTTGTGGGTCCGTCATTTACATGCCGCTGGAAATTAAATCTCGCCCCACACTCCTCCACTCTCTCTCTCTCGCACTCCTCGTGAACAGCCACTCGCTACAATAAGCGGAATGGTCCTTTCTTTCGTTAATCATGTCCGCAGTCTTTGGTGGGGCCGGCTTCACAGACTTAACCGTGAACGGCTGCGTTTAACCAGGGCTCTGGGAACTCGGTATCTGATGGGGATGAGGAGGGTTCCAGAGAGAAGGCAGGAACAACTTAGAATCCAGCAGCAGAGTGGCTCTGTTAATGGATTAATTCCACAGTGATTTCAGTTCAGAAAGATCCGCGGCCACTGGTTTAGGAGATCGATCCAATTATTGACCAACAATCGTCGGAATCCGTCTGTGACAGACTCCACAAAGAGACGTGTCCATAGGAGCGGGTGTCCACTCTGATCAATAACAAAGGCACAGTGAACTTCACAATGTAAAACCATCCCAGTCAAAACCGTCCCGGAGAGCTACCTTGCCCGAGCACTGGGACAACTCTGCGCAAGGTCCCACTGAAGGCAAGAACATCATTCTAGTCACTCAAACAAATACGGCTGCAGGCCGGATGATTTGGGGTTATGGGCCGGATTCGACCCATGGGCCGTCGGTTGCCAACCCTGACTTAACGGTACATTGACACCGCCTGTAGGTAAAGCATCAGCCCACATCACACTGATACAGTCGCTGCCAGCCTCAGATTAAATATATATTTTTGCACACATTATGAATAAAGATAAGATTTTTTTTCAAACAAGTAATATTTTCTTATTCCAGTAGCAAACACATTAAGGATTAATTCATTGGTAGAATAGTCAACAATTTATACACAGTTTATTCAGCGCTGCGTTTGCTTTTTTTTACCCGAACGACCATTGACAAATCCCATGATTCCTTGTGTTTATTGGAATACCGAACTCGCTTATATGCTTGCAGAACATGCTTAGTATTTGACGTGATCATCGCAGAACGCAGCTCATCTATCATTTGTACTTGAGCAAAGCATTGACCATATACTTTTGCTGATTAGTTTTATTCAGAGTAGAGTATTACACGGTGACAACTTAGTAAGCAAAGCGGGAACATGAAATCTGCAAATTTAGCATTGCTCGCCGTTGTAAATAAAGAGGAGGGAGACGAGAGTTCAGTCCTCTGTGTTAAATTGGATAGGGACAACTGGTGTCGGGTTATATTGCAGTGTTGAGGCCGAAGTGCACTTGGGAATCAGGTGGATGGGGAGACACTTGAAATCTCAGGTGTAATGACTACTCCTCTTGAGCATGTGTGAAAACATTAGTTACTGCTCGGACACTAACAACAACACATTGCAGTTCCCAACTCCAGATAGACTCAAATTAATTTTCAATAGCGTCTTTAAATACACCGAGCTGGCAGCTTTTTTTTGTTTTATGATCCCTCCCGAGGAGGACTGCGTCAGCATAATTGCTCGAGGTTTTTGTTTTTGTGGTGTGGGACTAACTTTGCTGCTGGTGAAGCCCTGTTTAATAGTCTCCTTTTTCACTCACTCGCTCACTCACTCACTCACTCACCAACTGACCAGATTGTGTGAGGACAGTGGAGAGGTGCCCCTCTGGTAAGTCTATCCCCGTCTCGTCTGTGCAGCTACGGCTTCCAGGTCTAAAGGGATGTGGATTAAAGGCTTCGAGTGATCCATCGTGCTTTGGCTGTGCTCTACACTCCAGAATTTGTGAAGTTGGGACCGCGCTTCCGATCCCTTCCACCCCGCTTCTGTATTAAAACAGATCACGAACATGTTTCCAAGTCAGGGGCCACTTGGTTGCGCTGCTGCCCCTTTAATCTTGGTGCAACTGGGGACAGGGCGGGAAGATGTGCTATTTTACCTCAAAGATCAGATGAGCGGGGGTGGATGGAAGTGGTGGTATTGAAAGCTCTGAGACCGAGCGGATCGAGGAAGGCGCCAATCAGATGGAGAAGTTCGATTGCAGCAGCCTGGAGCGGCAACAGTTCGCGTTCGCGTGGTCAGGAGGAAGCGCTGCTGTTCTGTCTGGCGAGCAACACGGAGGATGTGCTTCAGCTGATGGGCCCGCACCAAATTTTTCTCACCATTCCTTTGACGGAGAACGATCAGTCGGCTTTGAGCCATTACTAAGATCGGCAGAGTCAAACCTTCATCAACCAGGAAAGATAAATCAAGCCGATTGGCTTCCTCTTGTCTCGGACGTTCAGCCAAATCGGTCTCCACATGCTTCCCCTGGTTACTTGCAATAACAAGCCAGGGGTCCAAATTTTATACTGCGGACAGTTCCGTACATGGAAGAAGGTATTAGTCAATGAAGATGATCTATAACCTTTTTATTTAATATTGGGGTACACTTGATTAAGTTGACACAGGCTTGTTATAAAGTGTGGAGCAATCCAAACAAATATCACCATACTAATAGAAAGGGGCGATTAGATTTCATCTGACAGTTTGCATGTTTAAAATGTAATATTATAAATTATACTTATTTGAAATGGGTGATGATCAATCCTTCCCACAGAGAAATTATGTTATTTGTCAAATAAGCTGTCTTTTTTATTGTATTAGAATATAGTTTCACTCAATCCAATCAAAGTACTTAACCATTTAGAAAAGAAAACAAGATTGTGTGCAGTTGCTCGAGATTATATGTAAGCATTTTTAATATTATTAATAGTTGAGTGAGAAAGTTCTGGGCCTCGAAGATATTAATGGACTGATTATGTGAACATAAATTTGGCAAAGCAGTTGTGAAGGACAGACAAGGAAAGGGAATACACAATAAATGGAAGTGTAGAGGAACGGATGGAGTGGATGTCCACTCATCTCCCGAGATAGTGTCAACAGGAAGGATCTATCATCTTAGCAGAGAGGTCAGTGATTTAAATTAATTGGTATAAAGGTTAGAAAATAGTTGAGGGGAAAAAAATGATGGGGATTTGGATATTTTCTGAATAGATGGTGCAGACTAATGTCATAATTTGCAGGGCTACGAATCAGGAGCTGAATTGTGTATTTAACCAGAAGTCTAGGGATCTGGTTAGGTTGAACCCTAGTTAGGTGTATTAAATTTTTGATTCCATGATCATAACAACAGTGCCTCTCAGGACTAATCTGACACAACACCAGAACAAGCAAAAGTGGAAGATTCAAGGGCATGCATGTGAATGTGTGGTTAAAGAGGATTTTAAGAGCTTGGTTGGCTTTTGGTGAGAAGAACAGTCCCTGTCGGATCTTTTATGTGCAGTGGGAGTCTCAAAATAACTGCCCCGAGGATGAGACAGTCTTTGCCTTCTGTGCATGCGCGAGGAAGGTCTGGAAAACATAAGTGGTTTCTGTTGAGATTCATCCTGTAGATCTGCATAACACAAGAGTGCGCTCTACAAACTATACCCAGAGATGCACTTTGAGACTAACGTAAGCTGCTATTGGAAGGTTGCAAGCTTGCTGAAAACTATACTTTTTTTCAAAACATGCTGTTCTTCCGATGTAAGGATCTTAGTAATTAGTCAACGCATATTCTCATCTGAGTCATTTATGTTTCAAACAACAAAGGCCCCACTAATGACCTGTCGCAGGGGATTTGTTGCTACCAGGCTATTAAAAGAAAATGGCGAGGGATCGCTCCCTCCAACAAGCCATCAAGTCATTACCAAATTCTGCAGAAAAAAGCAGCAATTGGCTTTGGATCAAAAGGAGAGATAACAATTGGGCTGTGAGATGAAGACAGGAGGGTATGGAATTGACGGGGGTGTAACTGCGACGCAGGTATCACCTTTGGGCCCTCGAGATATTGTGGACTTATCAATGAAACGTCAATGAAGGAGGGTGCCCACCTGATGACCCCGATGATGTACCTACCCTACCTTTCGCCACTCCAATCCCACTGATAATAGCAAGAGTGCCGACTTACTACAGGGATTGAAACGTCAAGTCCTTTCAGCTCTACCTGCAGTGCATCACTTGTTATAGACTTTCAATCAGAAAAACACCCATCCACAATTAAATGCAGCAGACTGAGACACCCTACGTTACAGAACTATGCTGAGGGCAACAGTAAAAATTGCCGCATCTGCTACAAAGGCTTAATGGAGAAGGGCTAGCGTACAGAGCTATCTTGCATTGCATTTGCTGGAAACTCTGTAAAGGACTTCCAGACATTGCTGGTGCAATGTATGTGAAAGGGACTTTAATCTCACAACGATAGTATAGAAATTAAAAGTAAATGTAATAACAGTTCTTGTATTGTAAATGGTGATACACAAACGCACCGTACTACATGTTTGCAATTTTTAGATATTTTGAGCTTGAAATTAGATTTTAAGCAGCAACAAAGGGAGATAAAAGTGGAGCAGTTGCGGAAATCACTATCAGGACCAAACATTGTTGAGATGTGTAAATCATTGAATCATACAGCACTGAATGGGTCTTTCTGGTACACCTTGTCCATGTCAGCTGAGAAACCTATTTACGCATATCCTATTTGCCTATATTAGACCCTAATTTCCTCTGTCTTCCAGTCTTAAACCTATCCAAATTCCTTTTATTTGTATTTGCCTCTACCACCATCTCTGGCAGCTCATTGCAGATAACTATCACCCTCTCTGCAAATCTTACTCCTCACTGGAGACCTCTCAAATTTCTTTCCTCTTACTTTAAACTTGTCCCTTTCAGTTCGACAGTCCCCTGCCTTGTGAAAAAGACTTTGTCTACCCTGTCTATACTTCTAATGTTATAAATTTCTATAAGGTCACCTCTAAGCATCCTATGTTCTAGTGAGGACCAACCATGCATTTCTAATCAATCCTCATACCTACAGCTCTCATTTCCAGGCAACACCCTGATAAATCTCGTGCATTCTCTCCATTGTTACCAGATCTGTACATTGCTCCAAATGCAATCTAATAATTGTTTAGCATGACTGAAACGTGATGTCCCAACTCCAGTGGTCAGTGCTTCGGCCAATGAAAGCATGCAGACCAGCTGTCTACTTCATTATTCTATTCACCTGCGTCACCACTTAAAGAAATTTAATCAAAGCTATCAGCTAAATCATGGACCAGTCTCACCCAGGTTACTCCCTCTTCTCCCATCAGGCAAGCGATACAGCGATTTGAAAATGCATAGCTCGTTTTTCATCCCATCTGTCACTAGGCAACTAGATAGTTCTCAACAGTTCCCTCATTAGCTAGAGTGCGGTCCTGACCATCTATCTTTGAACTATCTTTTATCAGACTATCTTACGCTAAATGTTGTACCCTTCATCTGTGCACTGTGGATGGTTTGATTGTAATTATGTACATAGATTTTTCTTTGACTGGATAGCACACAAACAAAAGCTTTTCATTGTACCTCAGTACATGTGACATTATTAAATTAAACTAAATTATACTTATGGACTTGCACCCCAAGGCCCCTCTAAATATCAGCTCATAAGGTCTCTGCCTTTACTCTATATGTCCTATCAGAATTTAACATTCTAATGCGCATTACCTCACTCTCGTGGTCACATTCCCTCAGCCTTTGCTCCATCTAACTTTTCAGTTGTTGTATGTCCCATGGTGTCCTTAGACAACATAGAACAATACAACACAATCCACAATGTCTGTGCCCCACGTGATGCCAAGACCAATTTGAATCTGCCTGCACGTAATCTGTAGCCCTCCATTCCCTGCATTTCAATATGCCTGTCCAAAAGTCTCAACTGCCATTATCGTATCTTCCTCAACCACCACCCCCAGCAGCGCATTCCATGTACTCACCTCCCTCTTTTTTTTACCTAAAATGTCCCGAGCATCTCTTTTAAATTTTGCCTTTCTCACTTTAAAGATATGGCCAAATTGGATAACCTGTGAGGTTATCCACTTTGGTACCAAAAACAGGAAGGCAGATTATTATCAAAATGACGTCAAGTTGGGGAAAAGGGGAAGTACAACGGGATCTGGGGGTTCTTGTACATTAGTCTATGAAAGTAAGCATGCAGGTACAGCAGGCAGTGAAGAAAGCGAATGGGATGTTGGCCTTTATAACATGAGGAATCTAATATAGGAGCAAAGAGGTCCTTCTGCAGATGTACAGAGCCCTAGCAGGGCTCTTGCTTAAATTTTTTTTCCCCTGTTGCCAGCCGGGCAACCTTGGTAGCTTTTTAGGTTGCCAACTGACAGTTTAGATGGTCATTTAAGATGGCTTGCATGACGTGTGCGATAATGTGCTAGGACGAAGTGCGTAGTTACCAGTCGGAATTATACTCAATGAAGCATTCACATATTATTTCTGCTTCAAATAAAGTAACAAACTAAACATATTCACCAATCAAGACACGATATATCCCACAATGACATGCAGCAAAATTATAAGACAGTATCTCAACTCTATTTACACATTGCAATTAATGCAATTTCTATTAGTTCTTTCCACTTCCAAACAACAATGTGGTTGGATTATTCAGCATATGATCAACCTGTGTCAATAAATCCTGGACCATGGTAACATATATGCTTAACCATGCACACTACAGATTGATTGATGCAAGCATGTTTTCTGTGAAGGACCGAAAATTACCATAACATGGCCATAGCATGGGTCGTTATTGCTATTGGTACAGAAACACTCTCGCTTCCCACATAACTTATCCACAACAAAATTACCATAACATGGCCATAGCATGGGTCGTTATTGCTATTGGTACAGAAACACTCTCGCTTCCCGCATAACTTATCCACAACAGGTTGCAAGGACATTTCTACAGGCATTTTATGATAATAGCTGTTAAAACCAACTATACCCATCTGACAGGTTAAACATTACACTAGCTGACAAGAGATGGCCAAAGGACATAACTGCAGCAAATGTTCTTTTGGTAATATATTTAAAGGTGTCAAGACGCCACATTACCGGACATTCAGATTAAATGTACATGTTGTGAACAGCAATGAAGATACCAAGTTAGTAAGCACCAGATTAAAAAAAAATTGTGATGTATATGATTGACTAGTAAAATCTGGATAAATCCAAAGTATAGTTGTGGATGTTGCTCATTAAATAACCACAGTACTGATACTCCATATTAAGAGCATTGATTTGCCGTTAAATTTGTAATAATGTGTCAACGGTAGCAGTGACAATCGAACACTGCAGTTTTAATGTTTCACGTGTTCACAATTTAATTAATCGATCTTTATGGATTAAAACAAATAATAAGTGATGGAGAAACTCAGCAAGTGAGGCAGCATCTATGGAGCGAAAGAAATAGGCAACATTTCCGGTCGAGACCCTTCTTCAGACTGTTCCCCCCATTCTTCTTGAATGGGTGGATCAGTACAGGATGGGTGGGGGGGGAGATCAGCGCAGGATGAATGGGGGGGGGGTCAGTACAGTGTGGATCGGAGGGTCTGTGCAGGATGAATGGGGATCACTACAGGATGAATGAGGGGAAGGTGCAGGGTAATGGAGGATGGGTTAGTACGGGATGAATGTGGATTAGTACAGGATGGATGGGGGATCAGTACAGAATGGATGGAGGAGAAGTGCAGGATGGATGGGAAAGGGGTAAGTACAGGGTGAATTGGGGAACCAGTGGAGGATGGATGGGGGAGGTGGCAGGAGAATCAATGCGAGGTGGATAGGGTGATCAGCGCAGGATGAATAGATGGGGGGGGGGTTGATGGGAAGGGGAGCACAGGGGATGTCAGTGAGGACTGAATAGAGGGCGGAATGGGGATCAGTGCGGGATGGAGTGGAGGGGTCCCAGGATAAAGGGGTGGAGGGGGCGTACAAGAGAGAGGGAGCGAGGTGGGGAGGAAGGAAGGTCAGCGCTCCTCGGACAACATCGGCCCGCTGCCTTGGCCATTGGGAACTCCTCGCCACCGCCTCCCTCCTCCGCCAACCAACAGCAAGGTGCGGGGCCGGGCGGGGCAGCTCAGAGATCCTATAACTATAAGATGTTTGGTGCAGCTGCTTCAGACGAGTCGGAGCGAATGACGGGCCCCGCACAGCGGCAGCAGCGGCCGCGACAGCGGCTCCATCTCCTCCTCCCTGATAGCGGCCGCTGCTTGTTTCAAAACAAACCCCCCCGCACGCCGAGGCCTCCCCCTCCCTCCCGGCCTCGGCGTGCGTGAGGGTTTGTTTTGAAACAAGCAGCGGCCGCTATCAGGGAGGAGGAGGAGATAGAGCCGCTGTCGCAGCCGCTGCTGCCGCTGTTCAGGGCCCGTCATTCGCTCCGACCCTTCGTCACCCCGTATAGTATCTTTGCCCCGCAACAGAGCTGTCACTGACACAACACGTCGTGTTCCTTTTCTCCAGAGATGCTGCCTGACCCGCGGAGTTACTCCAGTTTTTTGTGTCTATCTTCGGTACAAACCAATATCTGGTTCCCAAGCCGGGCAAAATGACTCGGTGTTTAGGTTGCCCGGCGGCGCTTTGAGTGGTCAGTGGCACCTGGGCAACCGCTAATTTCGAGCCCTGCCTAGTGAGACCACACCTGGAGTATTATGTGCAGTTTTGGTCCTCTAATTTGAGGAAGGACATTCTTGCTATTGAGGGTGTGCAGCGTAGGTTTACAAGGTTAATTCCCAGGATGGCGGAACTGTCATGTGCTGAGAGAATGGAGCAGCTGGACTTGTACACTCTGGAGTTTAGAAGGATGAGAGGAGATCTCATTGAAACATATAAGATTGTTCAGGGTTTGGACACGCTAGAGGCAGGAAACATGTTCCCGATGTTGGGGGAGTCCAGAACCAGGGGCCACAGTTTAAGAATAAGGAGTAAGCCATTTAGAACGGAGACGAGGAAACACTTTTTCTCACAGAGAGTAGTGAGGCTGTGGAATTCTCTGCCTCAGAGGTCGGTGGAGGCAGGATCTGGATGCTTTCAAGAGAGAACTAGATGGGCTCTTAAAAAATAGCGTAGTCAGGGGATATGGGGGAGAAGGCAGGAACGGGGTACTGATTCGGGATGATCAGCCATGATCACATTGAATGGCGGTGCTGGCTCGAAGGGCCAAATGGCCTACTCCTGCAACTATTGTCTATTGTCTATTGCCTCTTGTATTTGATATTTTTTCCATCCTGTGAGAAAAGATTCTGATTGTCTATCCTATCTATGCTTCTCATAACTTTATTTACTTCTCTCTTTGGTCTCCCTGCAACCTCCTGTGTTCCAGAGAAAACAATCCAGGTCTGTCCAACCGCTCCCTGGAGCTAATATCCCCTAATCCAGGCATCATTCTGATCAATCTCCTCTGTACCCTTTCCAAAGTTTCCACATCCTTCCTGTGTTGAGACAAACAGAATTGCACACAATACTCCAGATGTGGCCTCAATAAAGTTCTAATAAAGCTTTCTGGCTTCTTGTATTCAATGCCCTGACCTATGAATGAAATAAAGCATATCATATTCCTTCTTTACCACTCTATCAACTTGTGTTGCCATTTCCAGGGAGTTATGGACTTAGACCCTAAGATCCCTTTGTACATCAATGTTGTTCAGGGTCATGCTGTTTATCGTATATTTTCATTTTGCATTTGACCTCCCGTGGTCAGATTAAACTTCATAAGCCATTTCTTTATCCATTTCTGTAGCTGATTTATATCCCGCTGTTTACTTCACATCCTTTCTCGCAGTCCGTGACCCCAGCATTCTTGGTGTAATCTGCAAATTTACTAATCAACCCGTCTACATTGATGTCCAAGTAATTGCTATATATCACAAACAGCAGAGGTCGCAGCACCTGAATCCCTGCAGAACTCGCCAGGCACAGACCTCCAGCCCGAATATTGTCCTTCACCACAACGCTGTTTTCTATTAATAAGCAAGTTCCAAATCCATATGATCAAGTCACGTACCCATGATCTTTAGTCTTCTGGTTCCTCCTATCATGGGGCACTTTATTACCCCTCACTATGTCTAACTCCACCAATTTTATGTGTCATTTGCAGTTTTACTCAAGTTATTTAGGTTCCAGCATTGATCCCAGTGGTGAACCACTTGTTACAGACTTCAGTTTAAAATACTCATCCACCACTGCTTCTTATCACCAGGCCAAGTTTTGAAACAGTGGGTGAGGCAGCATCTATGGAGAGAAGGAATGGGTGACGTTTCGCGTCGAGACCCTTCTTCAGACTGATGTCGGGGGTGGAACAAAGATAGAAAGTAGGCAGAGTTAGTAGGAGAACTGGGAAGGGGTAGGGGAAGGAGAGAGAAAGCAAGGGCTATCTGAAGTTAGAGATGTCAACGTTCATACCTCTGTGGTGTAAACTACTCAAGCGAAATATGAGGTGCTGTTCCTTCAATTTCCGCTGGGCCTTACTCTGATAATGGAGAAGGCCCAAGACGGAAAGGTTAGATTGGGAATGGGAGGGGGAGTTGAAGTGCTAAGCAACCAGGAGATCAGGTGGGTTACGACAGACTGAGCGGAGGTGTTCAGCGAAGCGATCACAGAGCCTGCGTTTGGGTCTCGCCGATGTAGAGTAGTTGACACCTAGAAGAATGAATACATTAGATGAGGTTGGAGGAGGTGCAAGTGAACCTTTGCCTCACCTGGAAAGACAGTTTGGGTGCTTGGATGGAGTCGAGGGAGGAGTTAAAGAGACAGGTGTTGCGTTTCTTGTGGTTGCAGGGGAAAATACCTGGGGAGGGGGTGGTTTGGGTGGAAAGGGATGAATTGTCCAGGGAGTTATGGAGGGAATGGTCTCTGCGGAAAGCAGAAAGGGTGGAGATGGGAAGATGTGGCCAGTAGTAGGATCCCGTTGGAGGTGGCGAAATGTCGGAGGATTATATGGTTACAAATGGAATGGCCATTGGTGTGAAATAAATGGAAAAGGCGAACCACATGTTCTTGGAAGGGTGTACATACATCCCAATTCACCGTCCAGTGGGAGCTACTGGATGAGGCAGCCAATATCCTTTCATAAATTGAAACTTACAAACAATTCTTCAGACCAGGGGTCTCCAAACTATGGCATGCGGGCCACATTCGGCCCGCCACAAGATTTTATACGTCCCACAGCAAGCTCGGCGCAGGACAGAGCGTGTGTCAGTTGGGCGTCGAGGCAATTCGAGTCTGGGAGCACGGTGGCCCGGAGCTGCTCTTAGTGTTGTAACCGTGTAGGTCCCTTGAATTGTCAGAGCCGAGACATCACAGGGCCGCCGTGAAGGGTGCAAAGGGTCCCACTTGGTCTAATGTATATATATCTATATCTATCTATTAACTATCTTATAACTATAAATATCTTATAACTAGGAAAACTCTGATCTTGGATGTGTCTGTGTATAATTATACTGCCCGAAAAAACGACACTCTAACGGTAAATTTTTAACATATTCCTGTTCTATCTCGTGCATTCAAAAATCAGCTTCCTTGAAAATTTAGAGCTTTTTCTTGAGTTATTTATGAAAATGTTCCCAAATCTGAAATATCTTTGAAAATAAACGAGCTGATGACGTCACAATGGGTCTGCATCGCGCTGCCTGCGCTATGTTCCATACACTGCGAGTGGCGTTACCCCCCCCGTACCCAGAGCCTGCAGCTGGGTGCATTGCGTTCTTGATTGAAGCAGCTGAACACGCAGTCCTTTGGTTGACCCGCGTCCCGCTCGGGGTTCTCACAACTTTTTTTCGCTTTTGCTAGCCGGGCAACCTAGGCAGCTTTTTAGGTTGCTGAATTACAGTTTAGGTAGTCATTTAAGACAGCTTGCATGCGATAATGCGCTCGGACGAAGAGCGTAGTTACCAGTCCTAATTATGCTCAATGAAGCATTTACATATTATTTCTGCTTCAAATAGAGTCACAAACTAAACATATTCACCAATCAAGACATGATATATCCAATAACATGCAGCAAAATTATAATACAGTATCTCAACTCTTTTTACACGTTGCAATGAATACAATTTCTATTATTTCTTTCAACTTCCAAACAAAAATGTGGTTAGATTATTCAGTGTATGATCAACCTGTGTCAATAAATCCTGGACCATGGTAACACGTATGCTTAACCATGCACATTACAGATTGAAGCAAGCATGTTTTCTGTGAAGAACCGAAAATTATTATGACATGGCCATAGCATGGGTCTTTCACTCTTGAATCTTCAATCATCAATCTGTTATGCCCAGTCACAGCAAGGTAAGTTGATAAAGAATTGAATCGATCTGTTTGACACCTTTGAAGGTAGACACTGTAACAACATCAAGAGGGGAAAAATAGATGCATAATATATCCCTTCTGCTCTAGGATTTTGTAATTAAAAACAAATAAAGAGAATGGAAGTCTATACTGTGTAATTATTTCCTGACCAGACCTATACCATACTTTTGAATGTACATAGTACCTCTCAAGGGCCTGTCCCACTGTACGAGGTTATTCAAGAGTTCTCCCGAGTTCTCCCCTGATTCGAGCTCGTGTAATGTACGTAGAGGGTATGTAGGAGCTCGTGGATGTCACGTAGCGGCTCGTACGAGTAACGGTAGGTAATTGGGAAATCCGGTAAACTCGTGACGTTTTTAGCACTGTGAAAAATGTCCACGAGTAAAAAAATACTCGTGATGAAAAACATTGTTACTTTTTATTCGTACGAGCCCCTACGTACCCGCTACGTACATTACACGAGCTCGAATCGGGAGAACTCGGGAGAACCCTTGAATTACCTCGTACAGTGGGACAGGCTCTTTACTCTGTGCCCACTAAGAAGATGAGTCATGGAAGTAGGTGACTATATTGAATCAATCATGGCACTTGGCAAGTGAGATTGCTCAGAAGGGCAATAATAATGCCTGAAGTGTTTTTTTTTCGGGGGGGGAGGGGATATCAACTTTAAATGAACAGCAACATTATATTTGTGAGAACTTGTGTAACTTTTCTGCTTGATATTTAAACCATCTCCTGAAAAGCAAAGACAGAGCTCTGCAAATACATCTAAAAGTCACTTTAATTGTCATCTGAGTCGCTCTCGAGCAGAGCATCCTCCTCATCAGACTTGTCACTGTCAGGATGAGGTCCCGAGGCAGATGCTGCAGCTGGGTCTTTTCCCATGTCAGGCCTCCTTGCCCTCATCCCTTCTGCATGCCACAAGCTGTTGGCTGGCAAGGGATCAAAGTCCTTGATGTTGCTGGCATGCAGAATGATGAGGAGCTGGTCTGTCACATGGTCATCCTGGAGAGAACTTCTGATGGTGGTCTTCAGCCTGCTGAAGCCTCGCTCAGCCTCAGCTGAACTTGGCGGTATGATAAGGACGAGGTCAAGGAGAGTGCAGATGTTGGGTAGCTCGTCTGTGCTGTGGGACTCCAGGAACACCATGCTGTATCACAACAACCCTTTCAGCAACATGGCTGTTCATTGGCACTACACTGGAGCATTAGGGGAGCTTCAATGCCCAAATTTCAGGGTGGGGTTCTGATGAAAAAGTGGGGGAGGATTGGTAAGCAAGAGACAGAGACACAGAGAGAGACAGAAAGAGCAGAGGCAGAGACGGAGATAGACAGAGATGGAGCAGACATATAGAAAGACAGAGACAGGTACATGGATAGGACAGGTTTGGAGGGATATGGACCAAAAGCGGGCAGATGGCTTTGCAGTTTCTCTCCCTCTTCCGTGGGGTGAGGGATTTAAGGGCCTGTCCCACTTGGGCGACATTTTCAGCGACAGCCTGAAAAGTGGTTGTCGCGTCGTGATGTCTTGGTAATGTACTATATGTAATGTAATGTTATAGTGTAAATGCCAGTTCCCCTTGATGCCAAAAGCAGAAGCTGGCAAATGTACCTGTGCCTTGTAACTGAGGCCAAGTGACCTTCTGGAAGTTTCAGTCATTGCAGATTAAACTTATCTTACTCGATGGCGGACGTGTTTCTTTGTGCTAGTCACAACAGGGCCTGACAGAGAACATTACATGGTCTCAAACGTTACCTGGTGACAAAGTTAAAAAAAGAATATAGAGGCACTCAAGCCTCCATGCAAAGAAAAGTAAAAGGAAAAGAAAGGTCAACTTACCTGGAACGTTGTCAAGGGCTGTACAGCCGCCATCGACGTCGGGTGCGGGCCTAGTACCATGTAGGCCACGGACAGGTCCGGAAAACAGAGTCAGCCCGGCCGGGAGCAGAGTCAGCCCGGTCGTGATAGAAAGCCCCGTCGCAAGAGAGGGCTGTGAGAGTAAAAAAGCCGGCTGCGTGAGAGAAGCGGACCGGCAGAGTAAAAAAAAAAAAAAAGCCGCCCGTGTGAGTGAAGCGGACCGGCTGAGTTTAAAAAATAAATAAATTAATAAACAAACCAAAAAAAAGGCCGCGCGAGAGAAGCGGACCGGCCGAGGGAAAAAAGCCCGGCCGCGAGAGACAGCCGCGAGCGGACCGGCCGGGTTAGAAAAGCCCGGAAGAAGAGGGTCTGACCGCGAGAGAGAGACACGGACCAGGCCCCGCGAGAGAAACAGGGCACAGCGCTTACCCGGCCCCGACGACGGGGCGCGGTCTCGATGAGCCGAGCAGCGGGACCAGCAGCAGAGATGAGCCGGAGAGTCAGCGACGAGCCCAGCAGCAGAGACGAGCCGGAGAGTCAGCGACGAGCCTAGCAGCAGCCAAGTGAGCCGGACAGCCAGCGCCGAGCCGAGCAGCGGTGCCTAGCAGCAGCCAGGTGGGCTGGAGAGCCAGTGACGAGCCGAGCAGCGGGACCAGCAGCAGAGACGAGCGGTGCAGCCAGGTGGGCTGTGGAGACGGCAACGGGCGGTGCACCGGGAGACGAAGAGAAGGTAGCCGTCCCAGAGGGAGTAATGGCCGCCACCATGTTCGAGAGCACGCAGCACGACCCGAGGAAAAATTTAAATATTTTGTTCTTTTCTATTGATATACCAGGGCTCGAAATTAGCGGTTGCCTGGGTGCCATTTACCACCCAAAGTACCGCCGAGCAACCTAAACGCCGAGTCATTTTGCCCGACTTGGCAAGCAGATACTGGTTTATACCGATAGACACAAAAAACTGGAGTAACTCCGGGGGTCAGGCAGCATCTCTGGAGAATAGGAACGTGACGTTTCGTGTCGGCGGCAGCTGTATTGCGAGGCAAAGATACTAGGTGTGTCGTGACGAAGGGTCAGCGAATGACGGGCCCCGAACAGCGGCAACAGCGGCCACGACAGCGGCTCCACCGCCTCCTCCTCCCGCACCCCGCCCGGCGGAAGGAGGCCTCCCTCTCCCTCTCTCCCTTGCTCCCTCCCGGCCTCGGCTTGCGAGAGGGGTTGTTTTGAAAGCAGCCTTGGTGGATTTGCACGCAGCGCCCGCTATCGCCTTGATAGCGGCCGCTGCTTGCAAATCAGCCAACGGCGCTTTCAAAACAACCCCTCTCGCACGCCGAGGCCGGGAGGGAGAGGGAGGGAGGTCTCCTTCCGTTGTCTGAAGCAGCTGCACCAAAGATCCTGTAGCTATAGGATCTTTGAGCTGCATCGCTCGGCCCCGCACCTTCCTGTCGGCTGGGGGAGGAGGGGAGGCGGTGGCAAGGAGATCCCAACCGCCTCCCCCTTTGGCGGCGCACTTTGGTGTTGGACAGGGACGGCCAAGGCAGTGTGGTGATGTTGTCCGAGGAGCGCTGACCTTCCTTCCTCCCCATCTCCTCTCTCTCTCCCTCTCCCTCCCCCCCCTTATCCTGGGATCCCTCCTCTCCATCCCGCACTGATTCCCATTCCCTCCTCTATTCAGTCCTCACTGACATCCCCTGTGCTCCCCTCCCCATCTACCCCCCCCCAATCTATTCATCATCCTACCCACCTCGCATTGATTCTCCTGCCACCCCCCCCCCCCAATCCATCCTACACTGGTCCCCCAATTCATCCTGTACTGACCCCCCTTCCCATCCATCATGCACTTCTCCCCCCCATTCATACTGCACTAAGCCACCCATTCATCCCGTACTGACCCACCCTCCATTTACCCTGCACCAATCCACCCATCCATCCTATAGTGATCTTCCCATTCATCTTTTACTGATCCCCCATTCATCCTGTACTGATCCCCTCATGCATCCTGTGCTGATCCCCTTATTCATCCTGTAGTAATCCCCCATTCATCCTGCACAGACCCTCCGATCCACACTGTCCTGACCCCCCCCATTCATCCTGTGCTGACCCCCCCACCCCCATCCTGTACTGATCCCCCCCATGCAAGATGAATGGGGGGAACAGTCTGAAGAAGGGCCTCGACCCGAAACGTTGCCTATTTCCTTCGCTCCATAGATGCTGCCTCACCCGCTGATTTTCTCCAGCATTTTTGTCTACCCCCTTTCATCCTGTACTGATCCCCCCCATTCAACCTGTACTGATCCCCCCCATCCATCCCGTACTGATCCCCCCCCATTCAACATCACTGACATCCCCCGTGCTCTCCCCTAACAATTTTACATACTCCAACCAACACGTACTAATTCACCTGCCTAAATCCATCCATTCCGCACCGATTGCCTTCTCAACCCCTCCCGCCATCTATCCACCCCGCACTGATTCACACACCCCCTGACCCTATTGTGCTTCATGGTCTTCAGAGCGAACATTGACTATGTTTGATAACGGAATGCAATTAAATGTGTTTTAATTCCCAATGTTATTATTTGTTTTGACACCTTTAAACATATTACCAAAAGAACATTTGCTGCAGTTATGTCCTTTGGCCATCTCTTGTCAGTTAGTGTAATGTTTAACCTGTCAGATGGGTATAGTCGGTTTTAAAAGCTATTATCATAAAATGCCTTTAGAAATTTCCTTGCAACCTGTATATTTTGTTATGGATAAATTATGTGGGAAGCCAGAGTGTTTCTGTGCAAATAGCAATAACGACCCATGCTATGGCCATGTCATGGTAATGTTCGGTCCTTCACAGAAAACATGCTTGCATCAATCTGTAGTGTGCATGGTTAAGCATATATGTTACCATGGTCCAGGATTTATTGACACAGGTTGATCATATGCTGAATAATCCAACCACATTTTTGTTTGGAAGTGGAAAGAACTAATAGAAATTGCATTAATTGCAATGTGTAAAAAGAGTTGAGATATTGTATTATAATTTTGCTGCATGTCATTGTGGTATATATCATGTCTTGATTGGTGAATATGTTTAGTTTGTGAGTTATTTGAAGCAGAAATAATATGTGAATGTAGACAAAAGTGCTGGAGAAACTCAGCGGATGCGGCAGCATCTATGGAGCGAAGGAAATAGGCAACGTTTTGGGCCGAAACCCTTCTTCAGACTGATGGGTTTCGGCCTGAAACGTTGCCTATTTTCTTCGGTCCCTAGATGCTGCTGCACCCGCTGAGTTTCTCCGGCATTTTTGACTACCTTCGATTTTCCAGCATCTGCAGTTCCTTCTTGAACATAATATGTGAATGCTTCATTGAGCATAATTCCGACTGGTAACTACGCACTTCGTCCGAGCACATTATCGCACGCGTCATGCAAACCGTCTTAAATGACCACCTAAACTGTCATTTGGCAACCTAAAAAGCTGTCAAGGTTGCCCGGCTGGCAACAGGGAAAAAAAGTTAAGTGAGAGCCCTGTATACAAGGTACTGTTGTAATAAAGGATCATTTCTTCCATAAGTGAAGCATGTGGTGGTGAATGGGCATGTTTTCATACATTTGAGGGCATAATATTAATGCAGAATTGTGTTTTCTTATCTTGGAGAAGTCAGTGTTTGTCTGTACAAGAGATTGCCGCAGTTTTTTTTTCTCTCAGCGAGGCTAAACTTAGTTTTGTGTCTGTTTTTTGTCATTCAACAGTTTCAATAAATACTTTTTTATATACAAAAGAAATTGAAAGAATGCAAATAGTTTGTATTGACTGTTAGTATTGACTGTCTACGTTTTTTTTGTTTGAAGGGAGAGTAAGTTCAGGATAGAGACGTCTAGTCCAGGATAGAGCCCTGTAGCCCAGGATAGAGACCTGCAGCCCAGGATAGAGCCCTATAGCCCTGGATAGACGCCTGTATACATGTGGACCCCTGTGTAGCCGTGGAAAGACCCCTATATAGCCGTGGATGGACCACCTGTAGCCAGACGCCCAGATGGGAGAAACCTGGACAGAGGAGCCAGTCTCCCAGAAGCCAGAAGTAGTCTCCCAGAGTGTCTTTAAGAGTGTGAGAAACCTAGACAGAGGAGCCAGTCTCCCAGGGGTGAGAAACCTGGACAGAGGAGCCAGTCTGCCAGAAGCCAGAAATAGACCCCAGAAGACACGATGCGCCGAGATGCAGCGAGAGGCAGGAGCCAGACTCCCAGTCACAGCAAAAGGCAATGAGGCAGGCCCTTTGTTTCTAGAGTTTGAGGGTAAAGTGGATATTAGGGGGAGATGAGATGCAATTAAAGTGAAGGGGGAGATGTGATGTCTTTAAAGTGAAGGGGGAGATGTGATGTCTTTGTAAAGTACTATATGTAATATATAATGTAAATGCCAGTGCCCCTTGAGGCCAACAGAGAAGCTGGCAAATGTAATTAAAGTGAAGGGGGAGATGTGATGTCTTGGTAATGTAATATATGTAATGTAATATATAGTGTAAATGCCAGTGCCCCATGAGGCCAAAAGCAGAAGCTGGCAAATGTACCTGTGCCCCGTGACTGAGGTCAAGTGACCTTCTGGAAGTTTCAGTCATTGCAGATTAAACTTATCTTACTCGATGGTGGACATGTTTCTTTGTGCTAGTCACAACAGGGCCTGGTCTCAAACATTACAGTCGGGATGTGACGCATGGTGACACATGTGGTGTCGCGAGGGTGAGGCGCGTGTCTCAGGATTTTAGAATGTTAAAAATCCAGGGGCGACATTTGGGTGTCTCATCATGTCGTGCGCCCTGTCACACGCTGACATATGCTGTCCTGCGGGTGACGCCCGGTTAGGGTTAGGGTTGGGGTTGGGGACCACAGATGGGCTGTAAAATATTCTTCCTTCAATGCATGGATTTTAAACATTAATATATTTAAATTAATACAATAAAATCATTTGTGCAAATGAAAAGATGCCTGAATCGTTCAGTTTTAGTTTTTATTGGTCCGCTTCCAGATCCAAAACACCGTCTAATTTTTCACAGGGATGGATTCAGTGAGTGTAGACTGAACTCCCATCTCCCCTCCACCTCCTCTTCCCCCTCCATCCCTCCTTCTCCACTTCCGACTACCCTTCTCCTTTCCCCTCTCCCCCCTTCTTCCTTTCCCCCCTCGTCGACCTCCCTGCACCACTCTTCTCCCCTTTTCCACTCCCCCCTCCCCTCACATCCCCTTCTCCCCCTCCCCTCACATCCCCTTCTCCCATTTTCCAAATCCCACTTTCCCTGACGCCCCCC
>JAXLNO010005421.1:50419-71235 GCA_038087875.1 Malacoraja senta
GGGAAATCTTTTTAGGACCGATGAGAAAATCATTTTTCACACAGAGAGTGGTGGTCCTCTGGAATTCTCTGCCACAGAAGGTAGTTGCATTGGCTATATTTAAGAGGGAGTTAGATGTGGCCCTTGTGGCTAAAGGGATCAGGGGGTATGGAGAGAAGGCTGATACAGGATACTGAGTTGGATGGTCAGCCATGATCATATTGAATGGCGGTGCAGGCTCGAAGGGCCGAATGGCCTACTCCTGCACCTATTTTCTATGTTTCTATGAGGAAAGAATGTGAGGATGAATAACTTTCCACATGTGTAGCAAAGTGATACTGCAGATCCACTATGCATCGTGGTCTTTAAATGCATTTGGAAGATAATTAGCTTCTCTGGGTTAAGCATACAGAAGCAAACAAGTTGAACTGGCAGATTTGGAAGTTGCTTGCCCTGCTTTGAAATTCGTGCGTGGTGCTCTCACAGGAGCTATCTGATAAGCAGTTAGCTACCAACCTGAATTTGTTGAATGCCTCGTGGTGTAAACTACAATCATAGCGTCACACAGCATGGAACAAAGTCTTTGCCAAGCACATTTTTTACAAGGTGACATGTGACCAAGGAGGGTAGGGGAATAGATGTCTACGTGGATTTTGTTAAGGCATTTGATAAAGTCCCTCATGGTAGGCTTAGTCATAAGAGGACCGAGGGTTATGGTGGAAGGGTGTTTTTTACATAGAGTGGTGGCAGCCTGGTCTGTCAGCTATAACAGAAATCCATTATGAAGAGGTCCCCGTTAAAACGAGGGATACTGTGAAAATACTGTGACAACTTTGATGAGTCGGGAAGTCATGTTGCAAGTTTACAGGACTTTGGTTGAACCACAGCAATTCTGGTCACCCCATTACAGGCAGGCTGTGGAGAGGATGAAGAAGAGGTTAACCTGAATGAATTAGAGGTTATTAGGTATAAGGTGAGGTTGGGGAAAATTTAATTGTTTTCCCTGGATCATTGGAGGCTGAGCGCAGACCTGAAAGGAGTTTATAAAACTGAGAGACGTAGATATGGTAGACAGTCAGAACCTTTTGGGCTCAGTGTGGAAATGACAACACTAGAGGGCATAGTTTAAGGTGATAGGGCCAAAATTTAAAGGAGATATGCAGGGCTTGGGGCGGCACCTGGTGACAACCCAAGGGCACAACGAACCATTGGCTCTAGAGGGCGGCGTGTTGGTGTGGGAGGCGCTAGTCACGGGGTCGGTACCTGAGTTGGTATTTAATGCCGGGCAACGCTCGTGACCTTGAGGGAGCAGGGAGCTGTATTGGAGAAAATAAACTTGTCTAGTGCACACAACTCGTGTTCGACTAGTTTTTGGCTGGTCTCCTACGAGTCCCCCGCTACGCTGGTGACTCCCGAAGCCCAGGAGTGTAATCCTGGAAGGAAAATTTGAAAAAAAAATGCATTCTGCCGCTGGAGCCTAAGAGGTCGACGTGGCCGAACTCAACGCGGTCTCCTTAAAACTACCTACATTCTGGACGTCGCAGCCGGGGGTTTGGTTTTGACAGGCCGAGTCCCAGTTCTACAACCGCGGCGTCACGGCCGACGAGATTCGTTATCACTATGTGGTACGCGCCTTGACCAGCAGACGGCCGATCGGGTCAATCCTTACCTGGATAACCCGCTGGCGGCGGTAAGTACACAGGCCTCAAGGAGCTGCTGCTCCAGATCTACGGGCCGAGCCGAATGCAGCGCGCTTGTCAAGTCCTTAACATGGGCGGGCTCGGCGACCGGATGCCCTCGACCCTCATGAGCGAGATGCTAACGTCGTGGGCGACCACCTGCCCCCTGCCCGCTCTTTGAATTTACCTACCTGCAGCAGTTGCCATGAGACATCCGCCGGCAGCTCGCGGGGGAGAGCTTCGAGGATCCCATCCGACTAGCGACCCCCGCCGATGAACTGTGTCTCTCCGACCAGAAGCAGGTGGGCTCACTGGAATACCTGAAACCACTGGAATACCTGGAACCGCAGGAATCCCCAGAATCGCTGGACTGGATCGATGCAGCACCCTGGCAGGCCCAGCGACCACGCCCACAAGAGGCCCGCAAGAGCCACAAACAAGACAAGTGGCACAGGAGAGGAGGATGGCTGAGCCACAGACCATACAAGTGGCACAGGAGAGGAGGATGGCTGAGCAGGACCCAGGAGATCCAAGGAGAAGGATGTGGTGTTTTTACCACCAGCCCTGGGGTTCAGCAACACGCCAATGCCGCATGCCATGTATGTTTCCGGGAAACTAAAGGGCGCCGGCCGCCAATAGTCACCGCGGTGCCTGGCAGGATCCATCGACTGTATGTCTGGGACCGGCGCACAGGGCTCGGGTTCTTGGGGGACACCGGGTGTCAGCGTATTGCCCCCATCTGGACTCGACTTTCGTGCTGGTAAGAGGGGCCCCCCATTAACTACTGCGAATGGCAGTTGAATCCACACATATGGCGTCCGCACTGTTCCTGTCATTTTCGGCACTTGCCATTTCACCTGGCCAATCATCGTCGCGGACATGACCCAGCCGTTGCTGGGCGCAGATTTCTTGCGGGCACAGTCGCTCCTAGTGGACATGAGGGGCCAACGTCTCGTCCACGAGTCAACTTTTGTGAAGATCTTGTGCTCTGTTGCTCCCACCACGCCGGTCAGCAACCCCGTAGCGATGGTGCACATTGTCTACGCCCAGGTGCTGGATGAGCTTCTGGACGTCGTCACCCCCAAGTTCGGCTCGGCCAGCATGAGGCACGGTGTCATGCACCATATTCTGACATCGGGTCCACCGCTCCACGCCCACGCCCGCAGGCTCGCTCCTGACAAGCTCCTCAACAAAGGCGGAGTTTCGGAGTATGGAATCCATGGGCATCGTTCGACGCTCCAACAGCCCATGGGCCTCCCCGCTGCACATGGTGCCGAAAGTGTCTGGTGGCTGGAGGCCGTTCGGGAACTACTGCCACCTTAACGAGGCCTCGACTGCTGACCGTCCCCACATACAGGACTTCTCAGCACATCTGGCCGGGGCTAGGTTCTTTTCCAAGATCGACCTAGTCCGGGGATATCACCAGATCCCCGTGCGACCGAAGGATGTTCCCAAGACGGCAATTATCACCCCGTTCGGGTTGTTCGAGTTACTGCGGATTCCCTTCGGCCTCAAGAACGCCGCGCAGGCCTTTCAGCACCTGATGGACACCGTGGTGCGCGGGCTCGACATCCTGTTTGTCTACTTGGACGACATCCTCACAGCAAGTCACTCGCGAGAGGAACACTGTGCCCACCTACGTCTACTCTTCCAGCGCCTCAGTTACTATGGCCTCGTAATTAACCCTGGCAAGTGCCAATTCGGCCTTCGGGCCATCAACATTCTGGGGCATCGGGTGACACGGCACGGAGCAGTGCCTCTCCCGGTCAGGGTTGAGGCAATCCGCCAGTTTCCGCGGCCTCCGGGAGTTCGTAGGGATGGTCACATTTTACCACCGGTTCGTTCCGGCGGATGCCAAACTTTTGCGGCCGCTTTTCCAGCCACGGCGGCATTTGAAGGGGCGAAGGAGGCCTTGGCTCGAGCGACTATGCTCGTGCATCTTTCGGCCGATGCCCCCACAGCCCTTACCGTGGATGCCTCGGACTCTGCGGTTGGCGGCATTTTGGAACAGTCAGTTAACAGCCATTGGCGACCTTTCGCTTTCTTTAGCCGTCACCTGAACGCTACAGCGCTTTCGACCGGGAGTTGCTCGCCTTACACCTCTCAGTGCGGCACTTCCGGTACTTCCTCGAGGCTGTTCCTTCGTAGCCTTCACGGACCACAAGCCCCTCACGTTTGCTTTTGCGAAGGTTTCGGATCCTTGGTATGCCCATCAGCAGCGCCAGCTGGCGGTTATTTAGAAGTATACAACAGACATCCGACACATCGCTGGGAAATGCAACCTCGTGGCGGATACATTGTCCCTTCCAGCAATTGCAGCCATGCTTAACCCGGCCTCGGGAATACATTACTCTGCCTTGGTGGCGGCCCAGCTGGTGGACGATGAGATGCCGGCGTACCGCACCGCGATCTCTGGCTTGGTGCTTGAGGACGTGCCGTTGGGTCCCTCGGGTTCCATCCTCTGTGACGTATCCACGGGTCAGCCGAGGCCTATCGTTCCGGCAGCCTGGCACCGTGGCGTCTTTGAGGTGATCCATGGGCTGGCCCACCCATCCATCCAGGCCATGGTCGCTATGGTGGCCGCAAGGTTTATGTGGCACGGACTTCGGAAACAGGTCGCTCGCTGGGCCTGGGCGTGCATCCCGTGCCAGACATCAAAGGTGCATCGACACGTCCGGGCACCTGTTCAAGACTTTGCAGTGCCACGGCGTCGGTTTGATCACGTACATGTGGACATCGTGGGGCCACGGCTGCCATCCCAGGGTGTTTCACACCTGCTTACGGTGGTTGACCATTTTACACGGTGGCCGGAGGCCATCCCACTCACGGACACTTCAACTCAGTCGTGCCCTCGTGGCAACTTGGATTGTCCGCTTTGGGGTTCCACTTCACATCACGTCCGACCGGGGTGCCTAGTTCACGTCTGTTGGCCCGCCTGTTGGGGACGCAACTCCACCACTCCCCAGTCAAATGGGTTGGTGGAGCGGTTCCACCGCTGTCTGAAGACCGACCTGAAGGCTCGTTTCACGGGCCCTGGATGGATGGACGAGTTGCCATGGGTCCTGTTAGGGATTCGGACGGCCCCCAAGGAGGATCTGTCATCGTCCTCCGCGGAGTTGGTATATGTGGCTCCGCTCACCGTCTCCGGGGAATTTGTCCCTGCTGCTGATGGATCCCAGGAACCCCCGTCATCGGTGCTGATCCGCTTGCGGGACATAGTCGGTGCCCTGTCACCCATTCCAACGTTGTGTCATGGAGTGGCCCCTTCCCATGTGCCACTGCCGCTGATGGGCTGCCCGTACGTTTTCTTCGCCGTGACTCCCATAGGTTGCCCTTGCAAGTATGAAGGTACTTGGGAGTATGAAGGTACCTTTCGCGTGCTGCGGCATGGGCCTATTACATTTGATTTGGGCATGGGAGGCCGGCGTGAAACTATGTCTGTGGCTCGTTTTAAATCGGCCTACTTGGTCCTGAGTGAGCCAGTCCATGTGGCTCAACTGCCCCATCGCGGGCGTCCTCCGTTGCGGGCTCCTGGAGATTCTTCGGAACCGAGCAAGCCCCCGGGGCGTGGGATTGTATCCGGTTCGGTTCTGGGAGGGGTCATGTGGCGGCACCTGGTGGCACCCAAGGGCACAACGAACCATCGGCTCTAGAGGGCGGCGTCTTGGTGTGGGAGGCGCTAGTCACGGGGTCGGTACCTGAGTTGGTATTTAAGGCCGGGCAACAACCGTGACCTTAAGGGAGGAGGGAGCTGTATTGGAGAGAATAAATTTGTCTAGTGCACACAACTCGTGCCTGACTAGTTTTTGGCTGGACTCCTGCGAGTCCCCACTACAGGCTTTTATTTTTAACGAGTGAATGGTTTCTTTGGTCAGAGGGTGGTGAATCTGTGGAGTTGTTTGCCACAGAAGGCTGTGGAGACCAAGTCAGTGTATATAATAGATTCTTGATTAGTCCAGGTGTTAGAGGTTATGGGAAGAAAGCAGGAGAATGGGGATAGGAGGAGAGATCGATCAGCCATAATTGAATGGTAGAGTAGACCTGATGGGTCGAATGGCTTAATTCTACTTTTGATTTTATGGTAGGTTCCCGGAATATGACGCAGGGGGTGGTGGTTGAGGTAGATACGTTAATGACATTAAATAAACTTTTGGATAGGCATATGGATGTGTAGGGTGTGGAGTGATGTGGTTCATATGCAGGCAGAGGAGGTTAGTTTAACTTGGCATGTTTGGCATGGACAATGTGAGCCAAAGGGTCTGTTCCCGTGCAATACTATTCTATGTTCTGTGAGTCTGCATCAACTAGTCATTGTAACCAATCCTACCTTGATCCCGTTTGTATTTTCTCCACATTCTCAAACTTCCCCCATATTCTACCACTGGCCCCACTCATCCTTACAATAGGGGCAACTCACAGTGGCCAATTAACCTACCAAATTGCACTTTTTAAAAAAATGTGAGAGGAAGAGTATCCTGAGGAAACTACGCTGTCGCAGGGAGAATGTGCAATCTCAGTGCACATGGGCGACAAGGTCATGGATGAAACTGGAGCTCATCTACTGAAAACTAGTAATACTGTTGCCATTGTATTTTTACATGTCCATGAGAAATTTGCTATTCCTTGAATTAAACAAAGCTGGAAACAAACCCAGTTCATTATCAATGTGATCAACAGCAGCTAACATTGACTTGGTCTCCACACTCACTCCTCGGAAAGGAGTGGCCCATTCTGATAATGGGTTATCAACATGCCATGGTTCCCGTCACCCTTCCACCCTACTGCTTACATTAACAAGTTATTACAAAAATAAACAGGAAATGCTTAAAGCTTAGCTGTGAAGGGAGATATTGCTTCATATTAATGACATTTCATCAGAAATAGGGAAAATTATAATGCAGGTGTTGTTAAAGTTAGACGAGGGAGTGGTGGTGAAAATAAAGGAATTTCAGATAGAACTGTAATCAAGACGGACTGAGAGAATGGTTAATTGTTAATTGCAGCTGACCTTTATGAGGGAATGCAAACAGAAGGTGAATTAACACAGGAAAAAGAAACAATGCAATGTAAGACATAAGTTGCAGATGCTAAAAATGCTCAGTCTGTGGATATAAAAACTGGAACCATGGCATGTTGATAACCCATTATTAGAATGGGCCACTCCTTTCCGATGAAGCAGAGATTTTCTTGTACTGCTCGTTTGGGCAGTACAGTGTGGTCTCCTGCTCAAAACCAAACATAAGTTGGGTGACAACTTTGCAGAATATCTTGGTTCAATCCAGTTGCCTGTAACTTTAATCTGAGAATTTACCTCGTCATCATTCAGTGCAGGCAGCAAATCCAATGTCACAGCACTTCAAGCAGAGCGCAGGCTGCAAATCCAATGTCACAGCACTTCTAGCAGAGTGCAGGCAGCAAACCCAATCTCACAGCACTTCAAGGGGAGTGCAGACAGCAAATTCACACACACACATACACACCCTCCACCTCACACACACACACACTCACACTCACACAGACACGCGCACAGACACGCGCACAGACACGCGCACAGACACGCGCACAGACACGCGCACAGACACACACACAGACACACACACACACACACACAGAAACACACAGAAACACACAGACAGACAGACACACACAGACACACACACAGACATACACTCATACACACACAAACGCGCGCACACACACACATACACTCACACACATACACTCACACCCACTCACACACATACACTCTCACACACTCACACACCCACACATACACACTCACAAACAGGCACTCACACGCTCACACACAGACACACACAGAAACTCGCGCACACACACACACTCGCGCACACACACTCGCGCACACAGACACTTGCACACACACAAACACACACACACACACACTGACTCGCACACCATATATAAGGTAATAAACTCTCTTGAATTTACTCACACGGCTCAGCGCGACTCTCCACTTTGGGGCCTCCGCAGTCAGTGGCACTTCCGACCTCTGCACAGTGCGACCTCTGCACTCACCGGAAATTACGCAATCAGCACGACCTGTCCACTAAGCGGAAGTCACGAAATGAGCGGGACTTTTGAATCAAACACAGTCGGAACCTAATAAAGCATTGCAGTTTCAAGTACAGGTAGGGCAGCAGGCCAAACAACTCATTTCATTTTCATTAAGGCTAACAAATCATTTATTCAAGTACATTGCACACTCAGTTCAGTTGATTCACAGCTTAGAATGAGAGTCGTGGCCTCTCCCTCACCATCTTGCAGAGAGACTGACTCGCGTCCAGGCATCCGGGGTTTTATAGTCCTGCCCCCACCCCCCCGGAAGGGGCGTTACTTTCATCGCAGTGATTGACAGGCGAGAGGATCTCAAGGTTTTTTAAACACTCATAACTCTTATTTTTCATCGATGGGAAAAATCCTCGGGCCCTGATCAGCGGAGGAGGACTGAGTACGATGGCCAAAAATCATAGCAATATATGGTAGCGTTTTTTCTAAAATCAATATACAGCGCAGACAAGAAGTGGTCAAGATAAGACTTTTAATTGTATAGATATGATATGATATGATATGTAACACATGTCTATGGGAACAGGCCCTTTGGCCCACCAAGTCCTCACCGTCCAGCAATCTACCATACACCAGTTCTATCCTACATACCAGGGACAATTTTCAGAAGCCAATTAACGTACAAACCGGCTTCTCTTTCGGATGTGGGAGAAAGCGGAATATCCAGAGAAAACCCATGTGCTCATCGGGAGAATGTACAAATTCTGTACAGACAGCACCCGTAGTCAGGATTAAATCTGGGTGTGTGGTGCTGTAAGGCAGCAACTCTACCGCTGTGCCACCCCATTAAATTATTTTTTCTGTAGTTGGTGTATGGTGCTACACTCACCGTCCCCGGGGAGTTTGTCCCTGCTGCTAATGGGTCCCAGGAACCGCCGTCATCAGTGCTGATCCGCTTGCGGGAGAGGGTCGGCGCCCTGTCTCCCGTCAGAACGTTGCGTCATGGAGTGGCCCCTTCATGCCACTGCCGCTGATGGGCTGCCCATTCATTTTTCTTCGCCGTGACTCCCACAGTTCGCCCTTGCAGCACCCATTTGAAGGTCCCTTTCGCGTGCTGAGGCAAGGGCCTACTGCATTTGATTTGGACATGGGAGGCCGACGCGAAACTGTGTCCGTGGTTCGTTTGAAACCGGCCCACTTGTCCTGAGCGAGCCAGTCCGTGTGGCTCAACCGCCCCGTCGCGGGCGTCTGCTGTCCCAGGCTCCCGGAGATTCTTCCGAACCGAGCAAGCCCCCATGTTCTGGCTGCCTCGTTCGGCGTCCCGTCCAGTTTGGTACTTCTGGTTCTGCGGTGGATCATGTGACGGCACCTGGTGGTAAGCCAATGGGGATAACGAACCCTCAGCTCTGGAGGGCGGTGTCTCGGTGTGGGAGGCGCTAGTCACGGGGTTGGTATCTGAAGTGGTATTTAAGGCCGGGCAACGGCCGTGACCTTGAGGGAGTAGGGAGCTGTATTGGAGAGAATAAACTCGTCTAGTGCACACAACTCGTGTCCGACCAGTTTTTGGCTGGACTCCTGCGAGTCCCCGCTACAATATATTTATTATGGTGACACATCGATAAAGATGAACACATGATTCTGATTTCTGCCATGAGTTGGATAGCACACATCTCCAGTCATTGTGTTTTACATCTATGTGGCTGTTTTTCAACCTATTCAGTCTGAAGGTCTTGACCCGAAAAATCACCCATTCTTTCTCTCCAGAGATGCTGCCTGTCCGCTGAGTTATTCCAGCTTTTTGTGTCTATCTTCATTCTCATATTCTCATAATATTATTCACCTCTACTAAGTCTTTTCTTCACCTCCGTTGCTGCTGAGACTATAATGCCAGTTATCAAATCTTTCTTCACAGTGAATAAAAAATTCCAGCCCTGCCCACATCTTCATAAATCACCCCTGGATCCTCTCTTGCACCCTTTAAACAATGTGTCATAGTCTTACAGCATGGAAACAGGACCTTCATCCCAACTTGTCCATGCAGTTCAAGATGCCCCATCTAAACTAGTCCCATTTATCCACATTTGCCCAGATCCCTTAAAACCTTGTGTGTGCCAGTGTGTGTGAGAGTGTCAGTGATGCGGCAACAACACCCGGAGTTGCGGGCCAGCCCAGGTGCTCTGTGTCCAGCTGGTGTCCGGGGGAGGTGAGGGTCAGTGACCCGGGGGTCGGAGAGCTGAGCTTTAGCCCGAGATTCATCCCCGCGGCTCCAGAGGCGACAACGACACCCCCCCACTCACCCGGTCCGCTCCTGGCTCCGGATTAAAACTCCATGGGGTATGGACAGAGCAGTCGATGGACACAGAGCCGCCGGAGGTGAGGGTGGGAGGTGTGAGCGGTGCCTCTGGTCGGTGCTCACCTATCACACCATCTGCACGGGAATGTGTAGTTTATAGTTTAGACACTAAACTACATTTTTTTTCCCCAAATCATCCCGCGGGCTGGTTTGGACCCCTTCGCGGGCCGATAGTTTGACACCCCTGCTTTAAACCAATGCCCTCTAGTTCTTGAATTTTCTCCCGGGAAAAATACTAAGCATTCACCTTATATATTCCCCTCGTAGCTTTTACTCACCTCTGAAACAATTTTTGCATTATTTTGAATTTCCAGCACCTGCAGATTTTGGTTCCATGATTGTCAAATGGAATCATTAATACTCCAGTTATATTGTCATTTTAAATAGTGTGCGATGGGTTTAAGCGAATCAAATTGCTCGTTCTTTACGGGAAACCCGCCGACAGAAAACTATTCTCATTGGTGAGTGTGGAGGAGATCTGGAAGCCTTGGGCGTATTGAATTGTTCGTGACTTTTTAAAAAATTGATCAGCGTGAGAATCGCGTGAAATGTGTGAGTTTCACGCTCAATGCGTGAGAGTTGGCAGCCCTGTGACTACAGAGGCAGGAGGGAGGAGCTGGCTAAAGTTGATTGGTAAGGGCCCCGAGCAAGAATGACGGAGGAACTGTAATGGCAGGAATTTCTGGGAATAATTTGAAAGGTGCAGGATTGGTCCACATTGGCAAAAATTGGTCGCCATGGAGAAAATCGATAATCCTGTAGTCGTAGGTGCAGTTGTAGTGGGGTTGCCATGTAGTTATGGGTAGTCAAGGTAGTCATAGGTAGTTTTAGTTAATTGCCTTTGCTGACCGGACATTTTCATTGGCTCATTGGGGGGAAAAAAACGTAATCATGAGTTTTTAGAACCAAGGATAACCGACCGGTAATGTTAAATGCCTGCCAAACTTCACAGCTGTGTATCTCTGGCTTATTAAAAGTTGTCTGGCTTCTTAAAAATGTCTCAACTCCTTCTCCCCCCCCACCCCCTTCTCCTCTCCCCCCCCCCCCTTCTCCTCTCCCCCCCTCTCTTTTAATGGACTTACCGTACACAGTACTAGCCGTTTTAACCCTCCTGTTCATCGCGATGTGTCTATCACCTTGGCTTTGCACTGTGTCTCTCTCTCTCTCTCTCTCTCTCTCCCTCTGCCTGCCTGCCTGCCTATGGGACAGGCCCTTAAGGAGAATGTGTTTGGTAAGCTGAAAGATCTGAAGGTGGATAAGTCACCTCAACTGGATGGACCACCCCAGGATTCTGAAAGATGGTATCAGAAACTAGCGTAGATAGCAGTTTGGCTGAATGGCAGAAGGCAAGGAGTAGCAATAAAGGGAACTTTTTTTGGTTGGCTGCCCATGACCAGCGGTGTTCCGCAGCGGTCGGTGCTGGCGCCGCTACTCTTCACGTTGTATATCAATGATTTGGATGAGGGAATTGAAGGCTTTGTGGCCATGTTAGCAGATGATCAAAAGATAGATGATGGAGCAGGTACTGTAGAGAAAGCAGAGACTCTGCAGAAAGACTTTGCAACAGGTTGGGAGAGTGTGCAAAGAAGCTACAGATGGAATACAGTGCAGCAAAGAGTGGAATCATGCATTTTGGTTGTAGGAATAAAGATGTAGACTATTTCTTAATGGGGAGATAATTCAGAAATTGGAGGTGCAAAGGCAAAGGGAGTGCTGGAGCAGGATTCCCAACAAGTTAACTGGCACGTCGAATCGGTAGTAAGGACGGCAAATGCAATGCTACAATTTTTTTCAAGAGAACTAGAATATAAAAACAGGGATGTAATGCTGACGGTATATAAGACATTGGTCTGAATGCATTTGGAGAATTGTGAGCAGTTTTGGGCCTGAGGAAGGATGAGGAATATCTGAGGAAGGATGTGATGGCGCTGGAGAGGGTCCTGAGGAGGTTTACAACGATGATCCCAGGAATGATTGGGTTAACCTGATGAGTGTTTGAAGGCACTGGGCCTGTTCTCGCTGTTGAAGTGGAGAGGATGTTTCCACTGGTGGGAGAGTCTGGGACCAGAGCCCATAGCCTCAGAATTAAAGGACGTGCCTCTTGAAAGTAGATGAGCAGGAATTTTTTTAGTTAGATGGTGGTGAATCTGGAATTCATTGCCACAGAAGGCTGTGGAGGCCAAGTCAATGGATATTTTTTATGGTGAAGATTGACAGGTTCAGTGTTTGGGGTTACGGGGAGAAGGCAGGGGCTGAGAGGGAAAAGTAGATCAGCCATGATGGAATGGCGGAAGAGACTTGCTGGGCCGAATGGCCTAATTCTTCACCTATGATGTATGAACTATTCCAGCTGTATAATGGAGTGCAACTCTTGTACTCAGTGCCCTATCCAATGAAGGCAAGCATGTCAAGGTGTTCAACACCTTGTCTACCCAGTTGCCACTTTTAGGGAGCTATGTAGTTGTGCCCCTAGTGTCTGTGCTACAATGCATGTCATTCACTATGTATGCTCCATGCCTTGTCCAACCTCCCAAAAGCAACACTTCTCACTTGTCTGATTGAAATTCCATCTAACAATCCTTGGTTCTATTTCCCATTTGATCTAAAGTCTGTTTTAGCTTTAGAAAACCCATAGAGTTGTGAATCTGTGGAATTCTGTGCCACAGAAGGCAGTGGAGGTCAATTCACTGGATGTTTTCAAGAGAGAGCTAGGTTTAGCTCTTTGGGCTAAAGGAATCCAGGGATATGGTGGAAAAAGCAGGAACGGGGTACTGATTTTAGATGATCAGCCATGATCATACTGAATGGCAGTGCTGGCTCGAAGGGCCAAATGGCCAACCTGCACCTATTTTTCTATGTTTCTGTGTTTCTTCACTGTCTACCACATCACCAATTTTGGTGTCATATACAGAATAACCAATCACTACATATTCAATCAATATATAGGACAAATAACAGGGGACCCAGCACCGATCTGTGCAGCACACCACTGGTCACAGGATTCCAATCTAGCAGCAAAAACTCCCGTCACCCTCTTTCCTTGCACCAAGCCAATTTTGATTCCAACTGGCGAACTCACCCTGAATCCCAAGCGCCAGAACGTAGACCAGCCTTTCATGCAAATCCTTGTCAAAAGCCTCGCTGAAGTCCATATAGACCACCTCCTCATCTATCCTCTTTGTCTCCTCTTCAAAATTCTCAAATCAAATTCCCGAGGAACTATTTCCTAGGCATAAAGCCATGCAGACTTCCCTAATCAATCCTTGCCTCACCAAATGTAGATGGATCTTGTTTTTCATAACTCCCTTCAGTAACTTTGCCACCATTGATTCACGTTCATTGTCCTGTTCTGTCTTTATTAACTAAAGTCACATTAGTCATTATCCAATTTTGCAGTACCTTACCTGTGACTATAAAAAAAAAAAACTGCCTGGATCACAGCAATTTATTATTTCCACAATGTCCTGGGATGCACTTGGTCAGACCCTGGGGATTTATCCATCTTTGTGCACTTCAACATCGCTAGGCCCACCTCTTCCGTAATGTTGATATGTTCCCGGACCTTACTATTCTTTTTCTCCAATTTATTTGTTTATACAATCCCTTTTTCAATCCAGTAAAATTTCTGATAGTGTCATGTTCTGTTAATTTAAAAGTGTTATGCAATGCTTCATTGGTTGGATTAGAAGTTATATTAATAAAAGATTTTTGACCTTATTTCATTTTCAGTTTGTATTTTGCTTCAGTCCATTGTTCTTATTTCTCTGCAGGCTTATTCTTATTCCCGTGTGTGACCAAAAAGTTGAAAAATTGTGGGATACATCTCTTCTAATTCAGAAATCATTACAGGTATATTGTTTTGTGCTGTATATATGATTCTTTTTTTTTGGTTTATCAAGTGAAAATTTTATATGTTACTAGACCAAGTCGGACCCATTCCCCCACGCAATGTTCCACCACTCACCCATTCCCCAAACGCAACCCGTTCCCCGAACGCAATATTCCACAACTCACCCATAGCCCCCAACTGCGCACGTGCGGCTGATGGGTTCCCGTTGTGACGCCAGAGATCCCCATTGTGACGCGAGTCATGGCAACCCTCCCCCAACTGCACCTCGCCATTCCTCTTCCCACCCCTATCCTCCATTTGCCGGGGGAGGGAGAGGGCGAGCTCTCGGTCCTGCTGCTGTCCTTGCCCGCGCTCTCCCTCGCTGCGGGCCTGGAGCAGCAGCCCTGGGTGCCGCTCTTCTCCCTGGCTGCGGGCCCAGAGCAGCAGCGCTGTCACCCCCAAATCCAGGCCCTGCCTCAGCGCTCAGGCCCGGGTCGCCGTCGCGGCCTCTCACCGTCCCCGGACCCTTCACCGGCTCCTTGCCTCGAGTCCTGCTTCTCTCCCTCCCTGTACTCTCCCTCCCCGCGGGCCCGGTGCCGCTCCTCCGGGCGGATGCTGTCGGGGGGGACGGGGACTGGCCGAGCTGGGTGGAGTGGGGACGGGGAGAGCCCGAGTCTGCAGCCCACCTTGTCCTGGGTGCCGCTCCTCTCCCTCCCCATGGGCCCGGAGCAGCAGTGAAATGGAAGGTAACTTAGCCGTGCAGGCGTTGTGTCCCCATTGTGAGGCGAGGAAAAAAGGATGCCGGTTTGAAACTGTGCAAAGTGGGGAGTGGGGTGTGGCTGAAATCCTGGATGCCATTGTGATGTCATTGTGAGTTGGAACGCTAGTGACGGCGAGAGCAAGTGAATTTTTTTTTTGCCGTTTTCTAAGTTTTAAACGTGAATATAAATTTGAAGGAAACTTCTTTCTAGTACATCACAGAACAGTGGTGAGTAAGGTGGTGCAAAAATGGTAGTGCTATGCTGCACCGTTTTTGCGCAAATATAGGGACAAATATAGTAACTAACAAACAAACAAACAAGACGAGACTTTGTTATATACTAGATTAATTGGGACCCGTTGGGTCCCATGTTCACACGGCAGGGCTGGTCCCCAAAGCAATATTCCACCTCTCCACCAATTCCAATATTGCTGGCTGGGTTGGGGGGGGGGGGGTTCTGGAGCGCTTGTATGGGTGTTGTGGGCTGAAGGGACTGGTTTCCAGAGGGCTAGTATGGACATTGTGGGCCGAATGGATCCTTGGGCTGGCAGCTCAGTCACTCAGGCCTGGTGGGCAGGCAGCTCAGTCACTCAGGCTGGTGGGCTGGCAGCTCAGTCACTCAGGCCTGGTGGGCTGGCAGCTCAGAAACTGCCAGAAATTCTGCCCAAAACAGGTGAGAGACTGTGAGAAAGAGGGTGGAGAATCAATTTTAGACATTCTTCATCTTTTTCTGCAGATCACAGCAATGAAGGAGGAAAGTCTATCCTGGCCTGGATCTCACAGGGAGCAAATGAAGGGAGGGAGAAAAGTACTGGAGTGAGGTTTAATACTTGCAGGGGAAATACTTACTGATGAGCTGAAGGGACTCCTGGGCTAGTACAGGCCTGATGGGCTGAAGGGGCTCTTTAAAAAAATCTGAGTGAAATCTCAGTGAAAGGCACTTTTTCTGGACTTTTCCTGGCCTGGCATGGGCCTTTTGGTCCAAATTGCTCCTCCTGGGCAAATACCGGGCATTTTGGGCAAAAGGGACTGGTTTCTCGGCTAATAGGGGCCTTGTGGGCTGAAATTAGTGGTTTCAGGCAGGCCAAACAACTCATTTCATTTCATTTCCAATTGCATTGCAGTTTCAAGCACAGGGCAGGCGGAATAACTCATTGCATTTTCATTTCACTTCCATTGCCATTGCAGTTTCGTAAATGTGCTACTACACATAGACGTGGATCCGTAGGATATGCTGAAAAAAACAACTTACATCCTGTGAACCCAGGTCTACTCTGTTTAAGCAAATCATAGACATAGAATGTAATGGCATCTGCTGCTATTTTCATCCTGTCTATTCATAATTTCTGCAATGTTTGCACTCTCTGTGCTGAAACTAATGCCATGAGCATAACTAACTTCAAGGTAATTTTGGCCAATGACAGAACTTCAATAGGCGTCCATTGGCGAAGGAGCATAAGCACATCTCTTACATTCCAGATTTCTGTATAGCTGGGTCTAGGAGGATTGGAATTAAAAATTCCCTTCATAAACCTACAGACCCAAGGGTGTGATCCTATAGGATTTTGTTCTGATTCCCTGCATAGATATGCAGAAAGAGCACTCCTTGCAGTATTGATCGCACTATAGCTCAAATGCAAATCAAAATAAAGAGTTGAAAGAAACTCTAACACATCTGAAATGTCTGCAGTGTGATATGTAATATTCTTTTGCGAACAAAACACCTCCCATTTCCTTATTTAAGAAATGTACTGCTTCTGGGTACTATTCCTCCAGGCTGCCGCCATAACATCCACAGTACGCTCTGATAATCCTCTTCCGAGATACGGCCTTCTTAGAATCTACAAATCAATAAACCTATACGATCATGTAAAGGATGCGATTCACCAGTTACAGGGTGCACAAGCAGGTTTTCCTGCTTAGGAAATAATCATAAGGGGCCTTGTGATCATTTTTAACACCAGAGGGTACCACGGCTTTGTAGGCCAGTCTGGTACCACTAAAACCCTTGAAGCTGAGTCCTGTTTAATTTTCTCAATACACCGATTAATGAGGCAACACTGAGGAAATGCATACAGAAACATACTACCCCAATGTAGCGAGAAAGCATCCACCGCTACTGCACCAGGATCAGGTTCCCATGACACATACTTAGGCAATTGGTGATTAAGTCTTGATGCAAACAAGTCAATCTCTGGCATCCCGAACCGTGCCACAATTGTATTAAATTTTTCACGATCCAACATCCACTCTGTATTGTCGTTGAATTTACGTGACCTTGTGTCTGCAACTATGTTGAGTCTACCTGGTAGGTAGATTGCCGAAAGCCAAATCTTTCTGATAATACACCAGGTCCAGATCACGTTTGCCAATCTATCACAAGATTCTGACTTGATTACACCCATATGATTAACATACGCTATAGCTGTAGTATTGTCAATCTGTACCTGAACATGCAAATATTTCATATTAGAACAATAAGCTTTAAGCCCATAACATTTTCCTAAAAGCTCTAGGTAATTGATAACTTGATCTTGGAGCAAAGGTACTTCCTCCACATTCCATCTACCTCCACATTGCATCTACCTCCACAGCTGGAAACAGTATTAGTGGCGCCCCAACCTAGAGCACTTACATCAGTCTAGAATAATGGAAGGTGTTTCAACCAGAATTTGTCTGGAAGCATTAGAGACATTGTTAATCCACCATTCTAATTCCATAATAGCCTCAATTGTCAATTGCATGGGCCTGTCAAAATGCCCTGCATTTATCCTTGATGCATGTACCTTTGCTCGCTGCAAATGCTGATAATGCAGTGGTCCAAACCGTACAGCTAGAAAAGAAGCAATTAATTTGCCCAACAAGCTTGCTACCTGCCTAATTGAGGGTTGGTGCTCTGTAATGAGCTTAATACAACCTTCAATTAACTGCAGCCTTTTATCTTTTGGCAATGTGACCACCAGGTGTTTTGAATTAATGATAAAACCCAGGTAATCAATTTCTGTGCTTGGTAATAGTTTGGATTTATGTGGGTGAATGATGAATCCCAGCCTCTCGAAAATGAGCTTAATTCTTGACTGATGCTTCTGATGTAGCCAAAGTGTCTCCCACAATCAGAATATAATCCAAATAAGCCATTAGCACATGGCCCTGAGCTCTTAGTAGTGCTAAAATTGGTTTGATTAATTTTGTAAATAATCTTGGAGCTGAAGTTAAACCATTAGGCAATGCTTTAAATTGCCATAATTGACTCATCCATCTGAATTTTAAATATCTCCGATCATTACCATGCACCGCCACAGAATAATATGCATATTGCAGATCTATGCTAGCCATATAGCATTCTCTTGAAACAAGCTGAATGGCATTTGTAAATGTCTCCATTTTAAAATGTTTATACTGTACAAAAGGGTTAAGACTTGTCAGATCTAGAATAATTCTACACCCACCATCCTTTTTTGGTCTAGGAAAAATACTTGACACAAACTGGTGGTGTTGTTCAACTGACTTCTCTATTACACCATTTTTGCACAATATTTCCAGTTCTGCCTGAACCTGCATATTCTCTTCTTTCGAGAAAATAAGTGTCCGGCATGAAATATGCTGAGTAGGAGGATCCATATGTGGATAGAATTCAATTCTAAATCCCACAATACTGCACAGTATAAACAAATCACTTGTTATTTGTTGTCATTCTTTTAGGAAGAATTGTAATCTTCCTCCAACTTGTAAGTGTAAAACATTTAATATGTCTCTTACCGGACCAGACCCACCTACCTCGGGGTTTGCCGATGGCAAATGTTGTCCCCTATTCTTAGTGGGAATACTGTAACCTATATACAATACTGTATATGGGAAAGATCGACTTGTTCCTTCTCCAGCCCCAGACATCCGTCGGTAGGGATACTGCCTTCGAATTGATCTGCTAAGCACCGGTGGTTTCATCATGTGAAGAAAGACTGGATAGACTTGGCTTATACTCGCTAGAATTTAGGAGATTGAGAGGGGATCTTATAGAAACGTACAAAATTCTTATGGGGTTGGACAGGCTAGATGCAGGAAGATTGTTCCCGATGTTGGGGAAGTCCAGGACAAGGGGTCACAGCTTAAGGATAAGGGGGAAATCCTTTAAGACCGAGATGAGGAAAAACTTTTTCACACAGAGAGTGGTGAATCTCTGGAACTCTCTGCCACAGAGGGTAGTTGACGCCAGTTCATTGGCTATATTTAAGAGGGAGTTAGATGTGGCCCTTGTGGCTAAAGGGATCAGGGGGTATGGAGAGAAGGCAGGTACGGGATACTGAGTTGGATGATCAGCCATGATCATATTGAATGGCGGTGCAGGCTCGAAGGGCCGAATGGCCTACTCCTGCACCTATTTTCTATGTATCTATATCTATCATTCCCACGGTTTTTGCTTCTTCATTCAGGTCTTTTACCCTTTTTGCTAGATTCCAAAAAGCAGATTAGGCAATTGAATATTATACGGTTTACAGAGCCCTGCAAACTTAGGGTGAATATTAGGTCTTATGGCACTTTTACGAATACAGTTTATTTCAAAGTGAGCACTACACATGAGTGCTAAGGCATCCTGTTGTGAAGCAGACACATGCTCTTCATCCAAACCTCTGGCGAAAGCCGTAATGCCTGACCCCAGCAAATTCAACACTCGTTGCAATTTCAATTCTTGTGATCGTACTCCAATGCCAAATAGCCCCATATCACGTTATTCACCGCTAGGACTGCTAGCAGTGCACAATTCTGCGGGGTTTCATATTTTTTGACAGTCTCATCCTTGGTTAATTCCTGGAGCTGATGGGAGCGCAAGTAATTTATAGTCATTGCTAATTCATCTCCCAAAGGTTCCCCTGTTAGTCTGGGAACAGCAAACTTTTGTGCCAGATCTGGTATTTTAGGCTCTGTTATTGGCTCTGGTCCTCATATGATTCATCGTCTGAATCTTGATGTTCCTCCTCATGATGGGGAAGTTCTGGCATCCCCTGTTTCAGGTAATTCTAGCACGCTCTTCCATAGGGCAGAGAATATTAAAAATGTAATTTACTGGTTGGACATTTCAGCCCAACAGGTAGACCGGATAGTAATGGAGAGAGAGGATTGTTCGCCTTTTAACATAGGAGCGATCCTTCTCTCCCTAATAAAATTGAAGAATACAATATACAAGAAAAATCCGATTATCCTTAGTACAATACGATTTTGGAGACGTAAAATTTACTCTTAAATTAAGAAACCTATCTCTTCTCCTATAGCTAATAATCCGTTGTTTAAACCATCTATTATCGATAAAACGTTTACTCACTGGGAAAGACTAGGAATTAAAACGTTTGGAGATATGTATGAAATGGGAAACCTTTTATCATTTCAAAAATTACATCTCAAATACAATTTGAAAGGTAATCAATATTTTAGATACCTTCAAATTCAAGATTATTTGAAAAACATACACAAGAATACCAAACTCTGACGTCAGATATATTAGATGAAGGCATGAACAGAAAGGCTGAATTAAATATCATACTTGTATAATATAATTCTAAATATAGAGACACCATCGTCAGATGCAATTAGAAGAGAGTGGGAACAGGAACTAACTATAAAAATCCCTAAAGACAGATGGGATAAATATCTTCTATATGTACATAACTGCTCGATCAATGTAAGACATATCTTAATCCAATTTAAAATATTACATGGACTATAATACTCAAAAACCAAACTGAATAAAATGTTCCCAAATGTTTCCCCCATCTGTGATAAATGTTTATTTCAAGAAGCAACTATAGCACACTCCTTTGTCTCCGGCATAAAACTCCATAAATTTTGGAAAGAAATCTTTGAAATCTTCGCAAAACTATTTAAAATAAAATTGGACCCCAACATAGAATTGATTCTTTTCGGAACAATGGAAGCCTGCTCTGAGCTAACTTCATTTCAAAGTCGTTTCCTTAACTACGGCTTGATAATGGCAAATAAACTTATACTCAAATTTTGGAAAAATGCACCCACTCCAACGCTTAAAATGTGGATCACAAGCATGTCTGAGACGCTACATTTTGAAGATATGAGATTCGTCCGAGCAGGAAAATCAGAGCAATTCTTAAAGATATGGTCTCCTTTCATCAATTTATTACAAGTATAATATGGTGCAACACAACTCTGGAAATTAACCGT
>JAXLNO010005422.1:2500-50025 GCA_038087875.1 Malacoraja senta
AGAGAGAGATGCAGAGAGAGTGAGAGACAGAGAGAGAGGCAGAGAGAGAGACAGGGTGAGGGAGAGAGTGACAGAGAGAAAGAGGGAGACAGGTAGAGAGAGACAGAGAGAGAGAGAGAGAGAGATAGAGAGAGAGAGAGAGAGAGAGAGAGAGGAGAGAGAGGGGGGGGAGAGAGTGGGAGAGACTGAAGGAGAGAGAGACAGAGAGAGAGGGAAACAGAGAGACAGAGAGAGAGAGAAAGAGAGACAGAGAGGGAGGGAGGGAGACAGAGAGAGATTGATAGAGACAGAGAGAGAGAGAGAGAGAGAGAGAGAGAGAGAGTGAGATAGAGAGAGGGAGAAAGAGACAGTTACAGAGAGAGAGAGAGACAAGAGAGCGACAGAGGGAGAGACAGAGACAGAGAGAAAGAGAGAGAGAGAGACAGAGAGTGCTGGAGTAACTCAGCTTGTCAGGCAGCATCTGTGGAGAGAATGAATGGGTGACATTTTAGAGATGCATCGCGGAAACAGGTCTTTCGGCCTGCGGAGTCCGCGCTGACCAGTGATCAACCCGTACACTAGAACTATCCTACGCACATTAGGGACAATTTAACAATTTTGCGGAGGCCGATTAATCTACAACCCTGAACGTCTTTGAATAGTTGGTGGAAACCGGAGCACCCGGAGTAAAAACCCACGCAGGTCAAGGGGAGAACGTACAAACTCCGCACAGACAGCACCCACAGTCAGGGTCGTAGCCATGTCTCTGGCGGTGAGGCAGCAACTGTACCGCTGCGCCACTGTGCCGCCCAGAATTACATAACAGTTTCCTCCGCCATAAACGCTCACAATATGTGCTAGTAATGTCCTGTTTGCCAGCTTGTTGACCCTCTGAGTTCCCCTCCTGCAGGGTTTAGGAGACATTGATGTGGACATAGAGACGGGGATGTGAGCGGCCATTGAGGGCAGCCAGGGTGCCGGTGAGCCCCCCCCCATCTGCTCGGTGTGCGGCTGATCTTCGAGGGGCTGCGCTTCGATGGAGGACCACATGAAGGGGCACAACAAGGAGAAGCGTTATGAGTGCGACGTGTGTGGCAAGGCCTGGCAGTACCCGAGCGAGCTGGAGATCCACCGGCGGGTGCACACGGAAGAACGCCCCTTCGACTGCTCGGAGTGCGGCAAGAGCTTCACCAGCTCCAGTAGTGAGCGGCCTTTCACCTGCTCCGACTGCGGCAAAGGCTTCAAGTCGCCCCCGGACCTGAAGAGGCACAGGCGCCTGCACACCGGGGAACGACCCTACACCTGCGCCCAGTGTGGCAAGGGCTTCACCCAGTCTAACAGCCTGCTGGAGCACCAGCGCACCCACACCAGCGAGCGCCCCTTCAACTGTACCCAGTGCAGCAAGGGCTTCACCTCCTCCCAGCAACCTGCTGTCCCACCAGCGCACCCACACCAGGGAGCGGCCCTACACCTGTGCCCAGTGCGGCAAGGGCTTCGCCTCCTCCAGCAACCTGTTGGTGCACCAACGTACCCACACCGGGGAGCGCCCCTACACCTGCGCCCAGTGTGGCAAGAGCTTCACCCGGTCTGGTCACCTGCTGGTGCATCAGCGCACCCACACCGGCGAGCGCCCCTACACCTGCGGCCAGTGCGGCAAGGACTTCACCAGCTCCACCAGGCTGCTGTCCCACCAGCGCACCCACACCGGCGAGCGCCCCTACACCTGCGCCCAGTGCGGCAAGGGCTTCAACCAGTCCGGCACACTGCTGGAGCACCAGCGCACCCACACCGGTGAACGCCCCTACACCTGCGTCCAGTGTAGCAAGGGCTTCACCTCCTCCAGCAAGCTGCTGGTGCACCAGCGCACCCACACCGGGGAGCGCCCCTACACCTGCACCCAGTGTGGCAAGGGATTCACCAGCTCCAGCAAGTTGCTGTCCCACCAGCGCACCCACACTGGCGAACACCCCTACACTTGCAGCTACTGCGGCAATGGCTTCACCCGGTCCAGCAGCCTGCTGGTGCACCAGCGCATCCACACCGGGGAGCGCCCCTACACCTGCACCCAGTGCGGCAAGGGCTTCACCCGGTCCAGTCGCCTGCTGGAGCATCAGCGCACCCACACCGGCGAGCGCCCCTTCACCTGCACCCAGTGCGGCAGGGGCTTCACCTGCTCCGGCACCCTGCTGGATCACCAGTACACCCACACCGGCGAGCGCCGCTTCACCTGCACCCAGTGCGGCAAGGGCTTCACTCGCTCCTCCAAGCTGCTGTCCCACCAGCGGGTGCACACCGGCGCCCATCCCGTCCCCAGCCCGGTGTGTGGAGAGCGCTTTACCATGGCCTCCCACACCCTGTCTCAACAGCGCGTGCACACCAGTGGCCTGCCCCAATGACTGCCCGTACTGCGGTGAGGAGTTTGACAGCTCGTGGGGGTTGCGGCAGCACCGGAGGACCCATGCCGGCGAGCAGCTGGGGGCTGCGTGAGCACCAGCGGCTGTACACCGGAGAGAGACCCTTTGTGTGCATTGAGTGTGGCACATGGATAGATAGGCACTGTTTAGGTAGACACAAAATGCTGGAAGAAATGGGTAATGTTTCAGGGTCGAGACCCTTCTTCAGTGTTGACCCAAAACGTCTCATTTCTTCTCTCCAGAGATGCTGCCTGTCCTGCTGAGTTACTCCAGCACTCTAAAATGTCACCTATCCATGTTCTCCAGAGATGCTGCCTGTCCTGCTGAGTTACTCCAGCACTCTAAAATGTCACCTATCCATGTTCTCCAGAGATGCTGCCTGTCCCGCTGAGTTACTCCAGCACTCTGAAACGTCACCTATCCATGTTCTCCACAGATGCTGCCTGACCCGCTGAGTTACTCCAGCACTTTGTGTTAGTCATAGAGTGATACAGGCCCTTTGGCCCAACTTGCCCACACCGACCTACATGTCCCAGCTACACTAGACCCACCTGCCTGTGTTTGGTCCATATCCCTCCAAACTTGTCCTATCCATGTAACTGTCTAACTCTTTCTTAAATATTGGGATAGTCACAGCCTCAACTACATCCTGTGACAGTTTGTTCCATATTCCCACCACCCTCTGTGTGAAAAAGTTACCCCTCAGTTTCCTTTTAAATCTTTTCCCCTTCACCTTGAACCCATGTCCTCTGGTCCACGATTCCCCGGGGTATGGGGAGAAGGCAGGAACGGGGTACTGATTGTGGATGATCAGCCATGATCACATTGAATGGTGGTGCTGGTTCAAAGGGCCAAATGGCCTACTCCTGCACCTATTGTCTCTTGTCTAATGTCTATTGTATCAGGACTAGGCGTGCATTTCACTCTACACGTGCGCTCGGTCCTCCAAGACCTGCTGGATCTCCCGGTTGCCAACCATTTTAACTCCCCTTCCTACTCCCACACTGATGTTTCTGTCCTGGGCCTCCTCCATTGCCAGAGTGAGGTGACACGCAAACTGGAGGAACACCACCTCATAGCTTACAGCCCTATGACATGAACATTGAATTCTGCAAATTAAGGAGACTCCCCCCTCCTAATCAAGTCCTGGAGTCTGTCCCAATCCCATCTCTTTTTTTCAGCTTTCTCCCCCGACTCCATTGAAAGAGTTAGTTATTAATTGATTGTTGTCATATTTAAACTTTCCTGATGTAAAAGGCCAATTGTAATGCATGATGGGATTTGGACAACTCCTATCATGCCAGGTTTTTTTCCCTTTAAGTTGAAAAGTTCACAGCTCTCTTGCAAGCTTTTTTTATGTAAGTTGAATAGTTCGCAGCTCTCTTACAAGTTTTTTATGTAAGTTGAAGAGGTTAATCAGATAAGAAGGGGCCCAGAGAATTCCATTGGGGTAACTGGCTTTTGGCAAAGAGTGAAAAACAACTCCCTATTTGGAGGTGGATGATGGTTTTTTGTCATTATATCATGCAAATTGTTTTATATCGGTACGTATATAAGCTTCGGTGTTCTGGTATTTCTTTGTGTGTGCTGCTGGAGATTCAGACGTGAGAACCTGTTGCCTCTGGGTCTCTCAGTTCACACCCGTCAGACGTTAAATTAAAGCTTTGTATGGTCTTAAGAATTTGTACTTTGTCTATCTTAAAGTGAACTTTTTCATTGGCGTAGTCGCGCAGGTCTCGCTGGGACACCATCAACAGCTGAATGAGCTTGAGGTTGCAGATGTTACCGGGTTTGGCAAGGGAGAAAACTGAGCTCTAATCGGTCCATTGCAACCGACCCCTTGACATTCCTGGGAACATAGGTGATTCTTCATCAGACGTTGTGTTGGTTCCCTGCCGAGGTTCTTAGAGATAGACAAAGGTAAGACCAATTGTGAATTGTGTATGTATTTTTACGTATGAATATTGTGTATGTATTTTTAAGACAGACTTGTGCTTGTATTTTTAAGAAGGGCTTGTGTATCTTGTTAAGAAGGACGTGAGTGGTTTCTCTTTCTCTCTCTCTGTATCTCTCTTTGTTTTTTCTTCTCTCTCTCTCTACTAAGGGCTCATCGGCCTCGTTGAGATATCCGTGATTTGTCGGGTTGAGATACGGGGGTTGAGGTTTAAAGTCTGCCAGGTTGAGAAACGGGGGTCTCGGTTAGCGAGTCGGCTTCGTTGAGACACCTGGGTCTTATATAAAGAAAAGAAGTCTGCTAGGTTGAGAAACTGGGGTCACGGTTAGCGGGTCAGCTCAGTTGAGACACCTGGGTCTTATATTAAAAGAAAAGAAGTCTGCCAGGTTGAGAAACGGGGGTCTCGGTCAGCGAGTCGGCTTCGTTGAGACACTTGGGTCGTATATCAAAGAGGTAAAAAAAAAAGTCAGCCAAATTGAGAAACGGGTCTCGAGTAGCGAGTCGGCCTGGTTGATATATTTGGAACGATTCGGAATTAAGAAGTCTGCTTTCTCTTTCTCTTTCTCTCTATCTATCTATGGGGAATGCTCTGGATAACAGTGAGGGGGGAACCCCCGTCCAACAAATGTGTTATTTGAATTTTAAGTATAATAAGAAATTTAGAATATTAAGTTACAAGCTGACCACATGGTTAGGAAATGAGAAAAGGTGATGGGATCCCTTTTTCTGACAAAGCAAAATAGGGGAAATTGGCGGGGAAATTCGGACAGAATTAAACATTTCCTGACTAAAGCAGACGAAGAAAAGGAAGGGAGTAAGGACTGAGGCAGGAGAAGAGAAACAGTATTAAATTCAACATTGAGAGTTAAAACAAACCTGAATAGCCTTTGGCACAGAGCAACAGAATGGCAGGCAACCTTGCATTGCTAAGCCTCGGATGAGAATGTGGGTCTTTGTCTGTGGAATTTGATATCTTATTGGGTGTGGTCAGACTTTGAAAAAATAGGAGTCTGATTGGTCGCCACTTCAGTGGGTGTGGCCAGACTTTGAGTGATGGGAAATCTGACTAATCACGATCTGGATCATGTCCAATCACAGAGTCCAGGATCCTGACTGACAGGGAATTGGACCATCCTACCCTGCTGCCTATCATTGTGAAGATTTATGGTGGAAGAAAAATGCTGTAACGGGTTTTATTTCCAACTTAATTTTCTTGTTTCAACAAGAAGGCTTTCACAATTAAAAGACTTTATAACCACAATTGTGACCTCAGTCCTCCCAGAGCTAATAAAAAAAACAGCAGCTTGTAAAATCTTTCTTGTAAATTTTTTGAAACCAAGTTTTTGGTGGAAAAATAAATAAAATAGGGTTTTGTCAGAAAAAGGGAAAGTAGATTACAAAGAGACGTCTTTGAAGTAAATATAGTATGAACTGCTTTTGTAAATGGCTTTTGTACATTCTTTTGTGTATGTGTATGGGTTCCTTTAAGAGACTGAAATGCATGGGGTCCCTTGGTGTAAATAGGTTTTTTAAATTCTTGTTGCTATGATAAAAAAAACTAATCAGGTTTGAAGTCTTTGATACCTGTGTTACACTTTGAAGCTATGTGGAGTGTGTTTTTGGATCACGACTTAAGAGAAAAATGTGCAAATGTGTTATTTGTTTAAAATGTTTAAAGAGCTTTGTGTTTGAAACAATAGTTGTGTATGTCCCTTTAACACATGGCAATGTCTGGGGGCTTTAACATTGATCACCTCGAAGCAGCAGTTGGACTGTTTTTACAGTGTTTTTTTCCCACTGATAAGGATTCCACTGAGAATTCCGATGCGGTTCAGTGCTTTCAATTAAAGGGGCACACTCAGATTCTTCAGATTTGGAGTATTTAAATCAAATACTTTTTTTACATTGTTAACTTCTGTGGTTCTAAATACTGAGTTTTGTGTAGGTCTATTGTGGACTTTATTTTGATGTGCAAAATTTTGTGTTGTGACAATTGAATTGTTTTGTGTGACATTTTTGGCCAAAATGAAACACAAGGCATGAAAGAGCTAATTGATATTACATTGCTTGCTGAGATACTTCACAAGATCATGTTGCTTGTATTTCTCTTGGGACAGGCTTTCTCCAGTGAACAGATAAGAAGGGAGAGAGGGAAATAGGACTTTTGCGTTCCATCACAGTAAGGAGGTGTTTGGAGATTCACTGTGCTGGATGTTGTGTGGAACTGTGTGTTTTGTTTTTGCTGTTATGACTACAGGGAACGAAAATCTGTTCAAACTTTTGTTTGTTTGAATTGTTTGAATGACAATAAAAGGAATTCAGCAGAGATTTTATATGACCATCCACTGGGGGCAACATGGAACCAGAATGCTCCAAAGGCTGTTCACTTTCATCACATGACAATGGAAATGACTAATTATATTTTATCGTTAACCAGGGCATTGAAGGAGGTACAATAGAACCACTATGTCTAAAATTGAACCTGGTACTTGTGTAATAATCAGGAATTGGATGAGGAAGATTCGGGACATTCGGTGGGAAGGGCATTACCAGGTCCTTCTAACAACCCCTACCGCAGAAAAGGTGGAGGGGAGACATGCGTGGGTTCACTTTCACCACTGTAAGATTGTCAGTATGGTGCCAAAAAGATAAAATGTTAACTTCTTTCATTTAAGAAATCCCTTTCTAGGATAGATTGCGATGGACATGTCGCTATTTCTCGCCTATCTTGGGACATTGATAGCCATCAGATCTGCGAGAAACTGAGTATGCCGATGTAATGCAATGTGATGGTGGCATTGGCAGATTTGCAGGTGACGCAGGGCTGGGTGACTGCGAGTTGTGGGAAGGATGCTATGGACTGAGGGTGACCACAGGCTACGTACCCACTGGTGGTGCGACTCACGTGTGGAAGTTTCACCTACAGGCCCTCAGTGATTAACTAATTATTATACACAGCAATTAACCGATGCCTTGCCAGGTCTGCATTCTAAGGTACAAGAAGTGCAGATACCACTACCAGTTGAACACAGGGACGAGTTCATACTGTCAGACTACATACTGATAAGGCATTGGGACGGAAGGAATTAAAACTGTGTTGAACAGAACTGTACCAAGTGGTATCAACAACATCAACCGCCAAGAAGATTGAAGATCACCGCGTTGGATTCATCTGATTGACTTTAAACAGTTCGGAGAACCAAAAAAGGACAATGGGGCTATTGACCCTCTTTTATATTCTGGGGTTGGCCCATATGGACTGGACTTGGTGAAATAATCTGTTTTTGTTTATGAGTTTTGAATTTGCCCTTCGTAATAATAAATGTATGCTGGTTGTGTACGCTCATCCCATATAATGGTGGAGAAGGAATACCCCTCATAACAATACCACTTAACCTTACTGAGATTCTGGCAGAGAAAGGGGGTACATGTGCTATTATGGGGCGTGAATGCTGTACTTACATCCCTGATGAATCTTCTAACATTACAGATTTAGCAGCACATATTACTGCAGAAATAAAGAAGATTACAGAGGTAGGGGAGGAAATGCATAACTTTAATAAAGGTGTAGAATGGTGGCCATTTAGTATGTTTGGAGGAATATGGGGAATGGTAATACATTATGGATCGATTGTACTGCTGATCATTATCTTAATCTATGTACTGAAATGTCTGAAGCCTTTACTATGTACTAACCAAGGACTGTAGTGTTATCATTACATGATAAAAGGGAGGAATGAAAGAGTTAGTTATTAATTGATTGTTGTCATATTTAAACTTTCCTGATGTAAAAGGCCAATTGTAATGCATGATGGGATTTGGACAACTCCTATCATGCCAGGTTTTTTTCCCTTTAAGTTGAAAAGTTCACAGCTCTCTTGCAAGCTTTTTTTATGTAAGTTGAATAGTTCGCAGCTCTCTTACAAGTTTTTTATGTAAGTTGAAGAGGTTAATCAGATAAGAAGGGGCCCAGAGAATTCCATTGGGGTAACTGGCTTTTGACAAAGAGTGAAAAACAACTCCATATTTGGAGGTGGATGATGGTTTTTTGTCATTATATCATGCAAATTGTTTTATATCGGTACGTATATAAGCTTCGGTGTTCTGGTATTTCTTTGTGTGTGCTGCTGGAGATTCAGACGTGAGAACCTGTTGCCTCTGGGTCTCTCAGTTCACACCCGTCAGACGTTAAATTAAAGCTTTGTATGGTCTTAAGAATTTGTACTTTGTCTATCTTAAAGTGAACTTTTTCACCATCAGTCCAAAGAAGGGTCCAGATCTGACACATCGCCTGTCCATTCCCCTCCAAAGTGCCGGTAGAACTCAGCAGGTCAGCCATCCGTGGTGAGAAACGGATGGAGAAGTGTTCCTATTACAAGCTCTCCTTAGAAACTTAGAACATAGAAACATAGAAAATAGGTGCAGGAGGAGGCCATTCGGCCCTTCGAGCCAGCACCACCATTCATTGTGATCATGGCTGATCGTCCCCTATCAATAACCCGTGCCTGCCTTCATCCCATATCCCTTGACTCCACTAGCCCCTAGAGCTCTATCTAACTCTCTTAAATCCATCCAGTGATTTGGCCTCCACTGCCCTCTGTGGCAGGGAATTCCATAAATTCACAACTTTCTGGGTGAAAATGTTTTTCCTCACCTCAGTCTTAAATGTCCTCCCCTTTATTCTAAGACTGTGGCCCCTGGTTCTCGACTTGCCCAACATTGGGAACATTTTTCCTACATCTAGCTTGTCCAGCCCTTTTATAATTTTATATGTTTCTATAAGATATCCCATCATCCTTCTAAACTCCAGTGATACAAGCCTAGTCTTTTCAATCTTTCCTCATATGACAGTCCCGCCATCCCAGGGATCAATCTCGTGAACCTACGCTGCACTGCCTCAATCACAAGGACGTCCTTCCTCAAATTAGGAGACCAAAACTGTACACAATACTGCAGATGTGGTCTCACCAGAGCCCTATACAACTGCAGAAGAACCTCTTTACTCCTATACTGAAATCCTCTTGTTCTGAAGGCCAACGTACCATTAGCTTTCTTCACTACCTGCTGTACCTGCACACCAACTTTCAGTGACCGGTGTACAAGGTCCCCCATACCTAACCTAACCCCATTGAGATAATAATCTGCCCCCTTGTTATCGCCGCCAAAGTGGATAACCTCACATTTATCCATATTATACTGCATCTGCCACACATCTACCCACTCACTCAACCTGTCCAGGTCACCCTGCAACCTCCTAACATCCTCTTCACAGTTCACACTGCCACCCAGCTTTGTGTCATCCACAAACTTGCTAGTGTTGCTCCTAATTCCCTCTTCCAAATCATTAATATATATGGTAAACAGTTGTGGCCCCAACACCGAGCCTTGCGGCACTTCACTCGTCACTGCCTGCCATTCTGAAAAGGACCCGTTCACTCCTACTCTTTGCCAACCAATTTTCTATCCATGTCAACACCCTTCCCCCAATACCATGTGCTCTAATTGTAGTCACCAGTCTCCCGTGCGGGACCTTATCAAAGGCTTTCTGAAAGTCTAGATACACTACATCCACTGGCACCCCTTCATCCATTTTACTTGTCACATCCTCAAAAAATTCCAGAAGATTAGTCAAGCATGATTTCCCTTTCATAAATCCATGTTGACTTGGACTAATCATTTTGCTACTATCCAAATGCCCCATTATTACATCTTTAATAATTGACTCCAGCATCTTTCCCACCACCGAAGTCAGGCTAACTGGTCTATAATTCCCCGTTTTCTCTCTCGCTCCTTTCTTGAAAAGTGGGATAACATTAGCTATCCTCCAATACACAGGAACTGATCCTGAATCTATTGAACATTGGAAAATGATCACCAATGCGTCCACTATTTCTAGAGCCACCTCCCTGAGGACCCTGGGATGCAGACCATCCGGCCCAGGGGATTTATCATCCTTCAGTACCATTAGCCTACCTAATACTATTTCTCGCCTAATAAAAATTTCTTTCAGTTCCTCTACCTCCTTAGATCCTCTGTCCTCCAGTACATCTGGGAGATTGTTTGTGTCTTCCTTAGTGAAGACAGATCCGAAGTACATGTTCAACTCTTCTGCCATTTCCTTGTTGCCCATAATAATTTCACCCGTGTCTGCCTTCGAGGGACCCACATTTGACTTTTCTACTCTTTTTCCCTTAACATATCTAAAGAAGCTTTTACTGTCCTTCTTTATATTCCTGGCCAGCTTCCCCTTGTACTTCATCTTTTCAGCCCGTATTGCCCGTTTTGTTTCCTTCTGTTGTCCTATGAAAGTTTCCCAATCCTCTCGCTTCCGGCTACTCTTTGCTGTGTTATACATCTTTTCTTTTAATTTTATTCTATCCCTAACTTCTCTTGTCAGCCACGGTTGCCTCCTACTCCCCTTAGAATCTTTCTTCCTTTTTGGAATGAAATGATCCTGCGTCCCCCGGATTATGCCCAGAAATTCCTGCCATTGCTGTTCCACCGCCATTCCTGCTAGGATCCCTTTCCAGTCTACTTTGGCCAGCTCCCCTCTCATGCCTTCATAGTCCCCTTGGTTCAACTGCATCACTGACACTTCTGATTTAACGTTCTACTTCACAAATTGCAGTTTAAAACTTATCATCTTATGATCACTACCTCCAAGTGGTTCCTTTACCTCGAATTCTCTTATCATATCTGGTTCATTGAACAACACTAAATCCAGAATTGCCTTTTCTCTGGTGGGCTCCATTACAAGCTGCTCTAAGAATCCATCTCGGAGGCATTCTACAAACTATCTTTCTTGGGGTCCTGAACCAACCTGATTTTCTCAGTCTACCTGCATATTGAAATCCCCCATCACCACAGTGGTATTACCTTTGTTATATGCCAGTTTTAACTCCTGCTACAACTTACACCCTACATCCAGGCTACTATTTCGGGGTCTATAAATAACACCAATTAGTGTCTTCTTGCCTTTACAATTCCTCAACTCAATCCACAGTGACTCTACCTCGTCAGTCCCTATGTCTTCCCTCGCAAGGGACTGAATTCCATCCCATACCAGCAGAGCTACCCCCCCCCCCCCCCTCCTCTGACCACCTGCCTGTCCTTTCTATAGGATGTATAACCCTGAATATTAAGTTCCCAGGCCGGATTCTCCTGCAGCCACGTCTCAGTAATCCCCACAATGTCATATCTACCAACCTGTAACTGAGCCTCAAGCTCATCTACTTTACTTCTTATACTTCGCGCATTCATAAAAAATACTTTTAATCCCTAACGCATCTCACCTTTCACATTGATCCACTTGACCATACTCTCCTATCTCTTTGTGAGCTTCCTTTCCCGTTAATTCTGGGGTCATTAACCATCCCTTTACTCTCGTTCCCTTTAACTGCATCCTCGACTATCCCATTTGACACCCCTCCCCTCTTATTCAGTTTAAAACCACCCATGTAGCAGTGGCAAACCTGCCTGCCAGAATGCTGGTCCCCCACCTGTTAAGATGCAATCCGTTCCTTTTGTACAGTTCCCCCTTACTCCAAAACAGATCCCAGTGATCTAAGAATCTATATCCCTGCCCCCTGCACCAGTTCCTCAGCCACACATTCAGGTCCCGTATCTCCCTGTTCCTGCTCTCGCCAGCACGAGGAACTGGAAGCAAACCGGAGATAACAACCCTGGAGGTCCTGCTTGTCAGCATTTTTCCGAGCTCTCTAAAGTCACGCTGCAGAATATTCATCCCCTTCTTTCCGACATCGTTTGTGCACTACCACTTCCGGCTGTTCACCTTCGCCGTTGAGGATTTTCTGCACTCTGTCCATGACATCCTGGATCCTGGCACCAGGAAGGCAGCACACCATCCTCGAATCCCGTCTGTTCCCGCAAAAACCCCTGTCCGTACCTCTCACAATGGAGTCTCCAACTACAATGGCATTGCCTGATGTTGGCCTCTTTGGTTTTGGCTCAACAGCCCTTTTTGCTTCGCAAGCCAGTCCGCCGCTCAGTGCGTTAATGTCTTCTGTCCCGACAGTTTCTAAGTGGGTGAACCTGTTCACAAGAGGTACAACACCCGGGAACGTTTGCATTCCATGTTTCCCCACCTTTCTCACCGTCACTCACCTTCTCTCTTCCAGTACCTTAGGTGTAACAATCTTACTGTAGGACTTGTCGAGGAACGACTCCGTTTCTTGGATGAACCTGAGGTCATCCACTTGCTTCTCCAGTTCCCCAACACAGTCCTTCAGGAGCTGTACCTGGATGCACTTACATTTGTAGTAGCCAGAGGCACCAGCAGTATCCTTGACCTCTCACATACTGCAAGCATCACACTGAATCAGCTTGCCTGAAATCTCCTTTCGTCTCACCCTCTCCAGCGTTTTGCGTAGCCTCCTCTCCTCAGCCTCCTCGCCGAAGACTATCGAGCCAAAGACTCACACTTTTCTCACAGGGCACTTCCCTCACAAGGCCGCTCCCTCACTGCCGCTCCCTAAGAGCCGTCTTGCTTATATTGATTGATAAGTTGCCTAATTCACCAATTTACAAAGCAAATCCCTGTCAAGAATGTGGTGTCCATTCTTGTGATGGTATACAAGGTCCGAGCTGACCAGTCATCGACAGCCCCCCCCCCTCCCCTCGTGGGCCATCTCATGGTCATTCCTCTGTCTTCTCGCTGGATGACAAGCAGAACTGTCTTGGCTTAACAGTAGATGTATCTTCCTTTTGGCCTTTCGTTTCTGCAGGTATTTACAGCGGAATCAAAACTGCTTCCCTTAGGTACTGATCTTCCTTTTGTTTTAGTAAAAGTAGAACCTTTGACAGTTGCGATTGGTGTAGGATCTTGAATACTGCCAGAGTGTAAATTTGACATGAACCGTACTTCCTTTTCTATGAAGTTCACCAGATCAGGAAGCATGGCCTCTCCATTCTCATGTCCCTCTAACAGACCAGCTTTATCTTTTCTCTAAGTCTATAGGGCAGTTTTAGAGTGATCATTGTTATACTGCTAACAACATTCATTTCTTGCATGTGGTCTAAGAGGGTAGTCACTTCTTTCATACTTCTAAGAAATATCGCAAACTCCCGCAATGCTTTCGCGTCTTCTGGCTGGATAGCTGTCCAAGCGTAGGCCTTCTTCATGAGGATGTCTTTGGATCATGGAAGTTTAAAGGGACTTTTATGTAGTGTGTCGGCAGTGAGCGGTGACTGCGGAGGGTTCAACAGCCCCGACCACGGGTGAACAAAAGGGGAAGATGATTGAACTTTATTACCTTCCATCACAGTGAGGAATGTGGATTCCGCTGTGGTGGATGTTTATGTTAGATTTTATTTTATGTGGCTGTGTGTCTTGTTGCTTTTTACTCAGTATGGCTGTATGGTAACTCCAATATCACTGTACCTTAATTGGTGCGTGACAATAAATTCCAACTTGAACTTGATCAGCTTTCGTCTATATATTTAAAAAAAGGACAATCATGCACAATTGTGACAGCTTGATTTCAAAGACAGGACAGGGGCATTCCCTGAGGGATTCGGGTGGTTGGAAGAGGTTTTGTCTGTGCTTTTCCCCTCGGTTGTTGTCCGGGGAGGAAGGCGGCGGCACTCGGCCCGTCGGGGCTAGGATGCGCGGGAGGAAGGCTGAGCTTGGATTGAGGCTTGGAAGGCTGAGCTCGCCTCCCCTGCCCTGACCCGTACCTGGTCCACTACAGAGGGGGTAGCGAGCAAACTCCACACGGACAGCGTCGGTGGTCGCCCTGCCCAGAGACAGGCCCTTCGGCCCGTCTCATCCATGCTACCCCGGGCTTTCTACAACACAATCTTGCACTGTTCTGCACTGGATATTGCATTCATCGCCTCCTGGTTGATGTGCAGAACAACAACCTAATGAAGCACCTGGAACACAGTTCTCCTGGGTTGCTGCAGGCTGAAGCATCAAACTACTACCCTGTTGAGCCCCGTCAGTCCCACAACACAGAAACACACAGCCATGCCTATCGAAGCTAGTCCCGCATGCCCACGTCTAGTCCCTAACCCTCTCTGCCTTACCCACCCATGCCCTTAGAAAGGAGATGAGGAGGAATTTATTTAGCCAGAGGGTGGTGAATCTGGAATTCATTGCCACAGAGGGCGGTGGAGGCCAAGTCGGTCATCTCCCTCCTAAACAGATATACCATTTTGGATACTGTTGGGGGAGATGGCTCATCAGGGGAAGGCAGCAGCAGCCAAGTTCATGGCACCGTGGGTGGCTCTGAGGCACAGGAGGGGAGGAAAAAGAGTGCAAGGGCTATAGTAATAGGGGATTCAATTGTAAGGGGAATAGATAGGCATTTCTGCGGCCGCAAACGGGACTCCAGGATGGTATGTTGCCTCGCTGGTGCAAGGGTCAGGGATGATCTCTGAGCGGCTGCAGAACATTCTGGAGAGGGAGGGTGAACAGCCAGTTGTGGTGCACATTGGCACCAACGATGTAGGTAAAAAACGGGATGAGGTCCTACAAGGTGAATTTAGGGAGCAAGGAGATAAACTTAAAAGCTGGACCTCAAAGGTAATAATCTCTGGTTTACTACCAGTGCCACGTGCTAGTCAGAGTAGAAATAGGAGGATATTGCAGATGAATACGTGGCTTGAAAAATGGTGCAGGGGGGAGGGATTCAAATTGCTAGGGCATTGGAACCAGTTCTGGGGGAGGTGGGACCAGTACAAACAGGACGGTCTGCACCTGGGCTGGAATGGAACCAATGTCCTTGGGGGAGTGTTTGCTAATGCTGTCGGGGAGGATTTAAACTAACGTGGCAGGAGGATGGGAGCGTGTACACAGAGGGGTGTAAAATGAGGGTAGAAGCAACAGGTAGCAAGGTGAAAAGTAAAAGTGGCAGGCAGACAAATCCAGGGCAAAAATCAAAAGGGCCACTTTTCAACATAATTAAGGGGTAAAAGTGTTGTAAAAAATGCTCCTTGCATTGTGTCTCAATGCAAGGAGCATTTGTAATAAGGTGGATGAGTTGAATGTGCAGATAGTTATTAATGAATATGATATAGTTGGGATCACAGAGCCATGGCTCCAGGGTGACCAAGGCTGGGAGCTGAACATCCAGGGATATTCAATATTCAGGAGGGATAGACAGAAAGGAAAAGGAGGTGGGGTAGCGTTGCTGGTTAGAGAGGACATTAACGCAATAGAAAGGAAGGACATTTGCTTGGAGGAAGTGGAATCGATATGGGTAGAGCTGCGAAACACTAAGGGGCAGAATACGCTAGTGGGAGTTGTGTACAGGCCAGCTAACAGTAGTAGTGGAGTTGGGGATGGCATCAAACAGGAAATTAGAAATGCGTGCAACAAAGGTAAAACAGTTATAATGGGTGACTTCAATCTACATATAGATTGGGTGAATCAAATTGGCAGGGATGCTGAGGAAGAGGATTTCTTGGAATGTATGCGGGATAGTTTTCTAAACCAACATGTAGAGGAACCAACGAAGAGCAGGCTATTCTAGACTGGGTATTGAGTAATGAGGAAGGGTTAGTTAGCAGTCTTGTTGTGGGTGGCCCCTTGGGCAAGAGTGACCATAATATGGTTGAGTTCTTCATTAGGATGGAGAGTGACATAGTTAACTCAGAAACAAGGCTTCTGAACTTAAAGAAAGGTAACTTTGAAGGTATGAGACGTGAATTGGCCAAGATAGACTTGCAATTGATTCTTAAAGGGTTGACGGTGGATATGCACTGGAAGGCATTTAAAGACTGCATAAATGAACTACAACAATTGTTCATCCCAGTTTGGCAAAAGAATAAATCAGGGAAGGTCGTGCATCCGTGGATAACAAAGGAAATCAGGGATAGTATCAAAACAAAAGATGAAGCATACAAATTAGCCAGAAAAAGCAGCATACCAGAGGACTGTAAAAGCTTTTATAGATATGTGAAGAGAAAAAGATTAGTTAAAACAAATGTAGGTCTGTTATGCGCTCCCCCTCCTGGTCAATGTTATGTATTAACCTTCTCTGTTTCTTTCCCGAGTGCAGGCTAAAAGGCTCCTGTACCCGATTGGCCAAGCTGCGTCAGGTGACGGGTGACTCATCTGAAGTATAAATAGAAGATTTCCCAGAATTCCCTCTCTCTCCGACGACCCTGCCTCGTGAGCTGATTGCTGTTGTGGGCTGTGGAAAGGCCCGGCCACATGGCATAGAACTTCGAGTAATTTCAACATTACGTTGTACCAAATATTGAATTGGGCTGTCCTTAGACGTTATCGGTATCTTGTTTCAGGGATAGCTTTCTTTTAGGCAGGTTTAGAGCCTCGGGTTCGTCGGTGCATCGCGTGGCTGGCCTGAGCACTTTTAAGTTGTTTGTTAATCCATTCATCCTTGTCTGGGTTGTTTGAATCAGGTTTGGGTTTTGGTGTGTTATTAAATAATTAAACTATTTTTGAATGTAAACCTGGTTTTTGACTTATGTTACGCGACTCTGAAGTACCTGCTTTCGGGAGTCGTAACAAAATGGGGGCTCGTCCTAAGTTTTGAGGACCCTAGACGTATTGGGTTTTTTTTGGTAGGCTTCTAGGCTGAGGAAGTCTCTGTGTGTTGTGAGGAACATTTTTCTTCCCTGTTTGTGGTAGCATTGGTGCCCAGGGTTTAGCTGGTGGTTTGGCTACATTTGATATGGAGTCTACATGGAAGGACTTTATTGAGGCTCCTAGTCGGGAGTTGTTTGATCGAAGGTTGAAGGAGTTGGAGCTAAAAAGAGCAGAGATTGAGCTGCGTATGGCTGAGGAGGAAACCAAGAGGGCACAGATTAGGCTGAGGGAGAAAGAATTAGATAGGATTATGGAAGACTTTGGGAACTGTCTCCCTGAGAGGGTTACTGCTTACCTTAATGAGCAGAAGGTGAATGGGGTGTCTAAGGCCGCGGTGTTGTCAGATGAGTATGTATGGACTAATAAAGCTGATTTTGTTGGGCGCTCCTATAGTTTTGGTGCACGGCCGGTTGATCGTGGTGGTGTCGCCGGTGGCAGTGTCAAAAGTGTATCTGTGTCTGCAAGTGGCAGCACGTTGATACAGGGGGAGGTCCGAGCTCATAGGCTTGACGGAAATTTGAGGACTAGCGAAGGTCCTGTGTGCTACTATTGTAGAGGGAGAGGGCACATGTTAAAGGCGTGTCCTGTTCTGAAGCGGGAAAAGGAAAAGACTGTAGCTTTGGTGGGTACACAGAAGGCACCCGTGGTACCTGAGGTGCCTGAGTCTGATAAGTGTAGGGATGATTCTGCGTTCATCATGAATGGTTTTGTTTCTCTGGAGGATGGGGGTGATAGAGTTCCAGTATCCATCTTGCGTGATACTGGTGCTACTCACTTTATATTGGATAGTGTACTGCCGTTTTCTGCGGAATCATCGGTTGGGTCAAGTGTCCCTGTGGTAGGATTCGGGATGGATGCCTTTGCATACCGTGAGTCTCGAGTTGGTTTCGGGCCGGGTAACTGTTGGGTTATGGCCGTGTTTTCCCGTTGAGGGAGTTTCAGTAATTTTGGGGAATGACTTGGCAGGAGATGGAGTTTTGGTTACTCCTGAGGTAACGGCTGTTCCGATCGTGCAGAGTCCTGATGGGTTGGCTATGCAGCATCCGAAGGTCTTCGCAGCTTGTGCTGTCACGAGGGCTATGAGTGAGAGCCAGGCGAAATTTGAGGATGTAGTGGACCTGAGTGAGAGCATTTTGGGGGATCAGAAGGAGGGATCCTGTGTTGTGGAGGGTGTTTCTACATCTCAAGATGAGATAGTGTCTGAAAATGGGCCGGTGTCGCTGTCAAGTGACCGGCTGGTTGAGGAGCAAAAGAGTGATCCAGGTTTATCGGAGCTGTTCGACCGCGCGGTGCCTGAGGGGGATATGGATCCCACAGCAAAGGGTTTTTTTTCTAAGGGAGGGCTTACTGATGCGAAAGCGGTCTCCCTTGGATATATCTGGGCATAATGATTGGAGCGTGGTTGATCAGATTGTGATACCTCGTCGGTATAGGGATGAGATACTCTGTTTGGCTCATGATGGCCCTCTGGGTGGACATTTGGGGGTCAATAAGACGTATGACCGTATCTTACGGAATTTTTTTTGGCCAGTGTTGGAGAAGGATGTGAAACAGCAGTGCAGGTGTTGTCACATTTGCCAGGTGGCAGGAAAGCCAAACCAATCGATTGTTCCTGCGCCTTTATATCCAATCCCTGTGGTCGGTGAGACGTTTGGGCGGATTCTACTTGATTGTGTGTGTCCTCTACCTCGGACAAGGGTGGGCAACAAGTTTTTATTGACAATTATGTGTGCGTCTACCCGCTTTCCGGAGGTGGTCCCTTTGCGTAGAATTACTGCCCCTACCATTGTGAAGTCTCTCACTAAGTTCTTTTCGTTGTTCGGTTTGCCCAAGGTGGTGCAGAGTGACCAAGGTTCTAACTTCATGTCGAAGGTTTTTGGTCAGGTAATGCAGTTATTAGATATCAAGCATTGTTACTCCAGTGCGTATCACCCTGAGAGCCAGGGAGCTCTCGAGAGGTTTCACCAAACGTTGAAATCTATGTTGCGTACGTACTGCCTGGAGTTTGAAAAGGACTGGGATGAGGGGGTTCATCTGGAGATGTTTGTGCTGCGTGAGGTCGTGCAGGAGTCTTTGGGGTTCAGTCCTGATGACCTGGTGTTCGCGCATATTGTACGTGGTCCGTTGAGGGTCCTAAAGGAGAAATGGTTGCAGGAGGATACAAAACGAAGTATTTTGGACCACGTCTGTACCTTTCGGTCTAGACTGAGGAGGGCATGCGAACTGGCAATGGGTAATCTTGCTTCTGCTCAGTCTAGGATGAAGGGGTGGTTCGACAGGAAGGCTTCTAGTAGGAATTTTTCTCCAGGTGACAAAGTCCTGGTGTTGTTGCCTATTCCTGGTTCCAGTCTACAGGCTCGGTATAGCGGTCCCTATCAGGTGGTTAAGAAGGTTGGTGAAAGGGATTATGTTATTGGTACCCCTGATCGAAGGCGAAAGACTCAGATCTGTCATGTCAACATGATGAAGCAGTACCATGAGCAGGAGCCTGTGGAGGTTGATGGGGAGATGCTGTGTCCTTCGGTTTCGTCTAAGCCTGTTTTGGCTGCAGTGGTGCTGCCCCCTGACACGGGTGGTGATGTGGGTGAGGCACGGTTGTCGGTGGCAGTGACGCAGGGAAGGCTGTGTAACTCTGAGGCTTTGGAGTCGCTTCCCTTGTGGCTGTCGCATTTGACTGAAAGTCAGCGGGGTGATCTGCTTGCGTTGGTGAAGTCAAATGGGTCACTGTTCTCGGATGTGCCTTCTCAGACGTCTGTGCTGCAGCATGACATTGACGTGGCCAGTGCTGCGCCAATTAAACAGCATCCGTATCGGGTCAACCCTGACAAGCGTCATCGTCTAGGGAGTCAGGTTGACTATATGCTGCGGCATAGCATTGCTGAACCTAGTTGTAGTCCGTGGAGTTCTCCGTGTCTACTGGCTATGAAGGCTAAGGGGGAGGACAGGTTTTGCACGGACTTTCGGAAAGTCAATGCGGTAACTAAGCCAGATTGCTATCCTCTCCCACGAATGGAGGATTGCGTGGATCGTGTGGGAAGTGCATCTTGTGTATGGCAGTGACTAGTGGGGTACCGCAAGGCTCAGTGCTGGGACCCCAGCTATTTACAATTTATATTAATGATCTGGACGAGGGAATTGAAAGCAACATCTCCAAGTTTGCGGATGACACTAAGCTGGGGGGCAGTGTTATCTGTGAGGAGGATGCTAGGAGGCTGCAAGGTGACTTGCAGCGAGACCTGGGTGTCATGGTACACCAGTCATTGAAAGTAGGCATGCAGGTGCAGCAGGCAGTGAAGAAAGCGAATGGTATGTTGGCCTTCATAGCAAGAGGATTTGAGTACATGAGCAGGGAGGTTCAACTGCAGTTGTACAGGGTCTTGGTGAGACCACACCTGGAGTATTGCGTACAGTTTTGGTCTCCAAATCTGAGGAAGGACATTATAGCCATAGAGGGAGTGCAGAGAAGGTTCACCAGACTGATTCCTGGGATGTCAGGACTTTCATATGAAGAAAGACTGGATAGACTTGGCTTATACTCGCTAGAATTTAGGAGATTGAGAGGGGATCTTATAGAAACGTACAAAATTCTTATGGGGTTGGACAGGCTAGATGCAGGAAGATTGTTCCCGATGTTGGGGAAGTCCAGGACAAGGGGTCACAGCTTAAGGATAAGGGGGAAATCCTTTAAGACCGAGATGAGGAAAAACTTTTTCACACAGAGAGTGGTGAATCTCTGGAACTCTCTGCCACAGAGGGTAGTTGAGGGCAGTTCATTGGCTATATTTAAGAGGGAGTTAGATGTGGCCCTTGTGGCTAAAGGGATCAGGGGGTATGGAGAGAAGGCAGGTACGGGATACTGAGTTGGATGATCAGCCATGATCATATTGAATTGCGGTGCAGGCTCGAAGGGCCGAATGGCCTACTCCTGCACCTATTTTCTATGTATCTATGTATCTATGTTTCCAAATTGGACTTGTTATAGGGGTATTGGCAAGTTCCCTTGACTGGGCGGGCGAGGGAGATCTCTGCGTTCGTTATGCCTGATAACTTTCTCCAGTATATGGTGATGGCATTTGGGATGCGCAATGCGCCGGCAACCTTCCAACGGTTGGTGAACATGGTATTGTCTGGTTTGACCTTCTGTGAGGCATACCTTGATGATTTGGTTGTGTGCTCCAGGTCGTGGATCAAACACTTCGGTCATCTGAAGGAGGTATTCCACCGTCTAGCGGAGGCAAAGATAACTATCAATCTGGGGAAGTGTGAGTTTAGCCAGGCCACGGTAACGTACCTGGGTAAGGTGGTGGGCCAGGGTCAGGTTCGCACTCTCAAGGAAAAGGTGGAGCATATTGTCGCATTTCCTGCTGCAACCTCGAGGACTGAACTCCGTAGGTATCTGGCTATGGTTGGGTACTATAGGGGATTCTGTCCAAACTTCTCTGCGGTGGCTGCCCCTTTGACGGATTTGCTGAATCCGAAGGTAGCGTTTGTGTGGTCCGCAGAGTGTCAACAAGCCTTTGATCATACTAAAAGTCTTCTGGTGCGCACACCTGTGCTTGCGGCACCTGATTTTGAGCGTCCATTTAAGCTGGCAGTGGATGCTAGTGATCATGGGGTTGGGGGAGTTCTTCTGCAGGATGATTCAGATGGGGTGGAGCATCCAGTTTCGTACTTCTCTAACAAGTTTAATCGACATCAGAAGTGGTACTCCACCATTGAGAAAGAGGCCCTTGTTATGTTGATGTCTTGAGTCATTTTCGAGGTTTATGTTGGCTCCTCGAATGTCCCCGTCATCGTACTCACGGATCATAATCCGTTGGTATTTTTGAATAATATGAAGAATAAGAACCGGAGGTTAATGAGCTGGAGTTTGCAGCTGCAAGACTACAACCTGGAGGTCAGGCATATCCGTGGCAAGGATAATGTCTTGGCTGACGCCTTGTCGCGCCAGTGGAGTTTAGCTCCTGAATAGTTTCGGGGATTTGGTGGCATTTTTCCTCACTTCCGAAACCTATTCAGTATCTTGGGTGGGGGTGTTATGCGCTCCCCCTCCTGGTCAATGTTATGTATTAACCTTTCTCTGTTTCTTTCCCGAGTGCAGGCTAAAAGACTCCTGTACCCGATTGGCCAAGCTGTGTCAGGTGACGGGTGACTCATCTGAAGTATAAATAGAAGATTTCCCAGAATTCTCTCTCCCTCCGACGACCCTGCCTCGTGAGCTGATTGCTGTTGTGGGCTGTGGAAAGGCCCGGCCACATGGCATAGAACTTCGAGTAATTTCAACATTACGTAGTACCAAATATTGAATTGGGCTGTCCTTCGACGTTATCGGTATTTTGTTTCAGGGATAGCTTTAATTTAGGCAGGTTTAGAGCCTCGGGTTCGACGGTGTATCGCGTGGCTGGCCTGAGCACTTTTAAGTTGTTTGTTAATCCATTCATCCTTGTCTGGGTTGTTTGAATCAGGTTTGGGTTTTGATGTGTTATTAAATAATTAAACTAGTTTTGAACGTAAACCTGGTTTTTGACTTATGTTACGCGACTCTGAAGTACCTGCTTTCGGGAGTCGTAACAAGGTCCCTTGCAGTCAGAAACAGGTGAATTGATCATGGGGAACAAGGACATGGCAAGACCAATTGAATAACTACTTTGGTTCTGTCTTCACTGAGGAAGACATAAATAATCTGCTGAAATAGCAGGTGACCGGGGGGTCAAATGAGATGGAGGAACTGAGTGAAATCCAGGTTAGTCGGGAAGTGGTGTTAGGTAAATTGAATGGATCAAAGGCCGATAAATCCCCAGGACCAGATAGGCTGCATCCCAGAGTGCTTAAGGAAGCAGCCCCAGAAATAGTGGATACATTAGTGATAATTTTTAAAAACTCTTTAGATTCTGGAGTAGTAATTCCTGAGGATTGGAGGGTAGCTAATGTAACCCCACTTTTTAAAAAGGGAGGTAGAGAGAAAACGGAGAATTACAGACCAGTTAGTCTAACATCGGTGGTGGGGAAATGTTAGAGTCAGTTATTAAAGATGGGATAGCAGCACATGTGGAAAGTGGTGAAATTATTGGACAAAGTCAGCATGGATTAATGAAAGGTAAATCATGTCTGACGAATCTTATAGAATTTTTCAAGATGTAACTAATAGAGTGGATAAGGGAGAACCAGTGGATGTGTTATATCTGCTTTCAGAAGGCTTTCGACAAGGTCCCACATAAGAAATTAATATGCAAACTTAAAGCACATGGTATTGGGGGTTTCAGTATTGATGTGGATAGAGAACTGGCTGGCAGACAGGAAGCAAAGAGTAGGAGTAAACGGGTCCTTTTCAGAATGGGCAGGCAGTGACGAGTGGGGTATCGCAAGGCTCAGTGCTGGGACCCCAGCTATTTACATTATATATCCACTTTGGTGGCAAGAACAGAAAGTAGACTATTATCTGAATGGTGGCAGATTAGGAAAAGGGGAGAAGCAACGAGTCCTGGGTGTCATGGTACACCAGTCAGTGAAAGTAAGCATGCAGGTGCAGCAAGCAGTGAAGAAAGCGAATGGTATGTTAGCATTCATAGCAAAAGGATTTGAGTATAGGAGCAGGGAGGTTCTACTGCAGTTGTACAGGGCCTTGGTGAGACCACACCTGGAGTATTCCGTACAGTTTTGGTCTCCTAATCTGAGGAAATACATTCTTGCCATAGAGGGGAGTACAGAGAAGGTTCATCAGGCTGATTCCTGGGATTGCAGGACAGGCTAGAGCAGGAAGATTGTTCCCGATGTTGGGGAAGTCCAGGACAAGGGGTCACAGTTTAAGGATAAGAGGGAAGTCATTTAGGACCGAGATGAGAAAATCATTTTTCACACAGAGAGTGGTGAATCTGTGGAATTCTCTGCCACAGAAGGTAGTTGAGGCCAGTTCATTGGCTATATTTAAGAGGGAGTTAGATGTGGCCCTTGTGGCTTAAAGGGATCAGGGGGTATGGAGAGAAGGCAGGTACAGGATATTGAGTTGGATGATCAGCCATGATCATATTGAATGGCGGTGCAGGCTCGAAGGGCCGAATGGCCTACTCCTGCACCTATTTTCTATGTTTCTATGTTTGTATGTTTCATATGAAGAAAGATTGGATAGACTCGGCTTGTACTCACTAGAATTTAGAAGATTTAGGGGAGATCTTATAGAAACTTACAAAATTCTTAAGGGTTGGACAGGCTAAATGCAGAAAGATTGTTCCCGATGTTGGGGAAGTCCAGAACAAGGGGGTCACAGTTTAAGGATAAGGGGGGTGTCTTTCAGGACCGAGATGAGAAAAAAAATATTCACACAGAGAGTGGTGAATCTGTGGAATTTTACTTCGGAGTCACGTGAGTGACTACGTGAAGAAGGGACGTAAGTCCGCATGCGCGTCACTACGTCTGAAGCATGCGCCAACGACAGACTGGCAGGCGCGCAGCGTCCTTCCAGCGGTAAGTTTTTAAAACTGCAGGTAAGTGTTTCTAAAAACTACTCTGCAGTCGTTTTGGCGGGTTCGTTAAACCTTGTTTTTTTCAACAAGTTGGACCCAGCAATGTCCAAAGTGCGGAGACGGTATGCGGGGAAGCCGGCTACCGTAGACCGCGGTAAAGCGGGTAGCGGGCGACTGTGTGTGTCGCCGACCTTGTCGCTGGCTCCAGCGCCAGCGACAGCAGACCCCGTGCCCGAGGAAAGCACCGTGGCGGTCCCCGCAGGGGCACAAGGCCACACGAAAATCCGCAAGTCCCGTTGACTCAGATGAGTCGGGCCAGGAGGGATCCCCTCCTTCATTGGGAAGTGTCCACGGGACGACTTACCCACATGGAGCACCTTATGGAGAGGTGGCTCAGAGTGATCTGCTCCGTAGGAGGGGAGCAGTATCAACACGGGTCTCCACAGCAGCCCGCGCCAGCGGCTTCATACATAGGGCTGCAAAATGTCTCCCGCACTGGAGGAGGGAGTACTTCGGCCAGTTTTTGACTGACTCCGAGTTTGGGGGCACAGAAGGTGAGCATTCACAGGGGCACGGGGCTGAAGTGCCACTTTTGGCATCCAGATTTGCCATTACCTCTCCATTAGGAGCACCCCTGGATGAAGACATGGTCAACAATATCAATTATTTGGCCTCTCACCAACTAAAAAAATTAACTATGGAAGAAACCACCAACAGGTACCCCTCTCCAGCTAACTGTGCCTCCCTCCAATGTGCCGGCCGTAAACCACTCCATCTGGGGTCATATTGGAGCGGGTGTTAGAGCCCAGGAGATAAAACTCCAGAAAGTCCTGAAGTTACTGGCCTCTGGCATAATGGCCTTTGCAAGGTCAGTAGATGGAGAACTACCGACCAATACTCAACAGGATGCAGTGGCATTACTCTGTAATGCTCACTTTGAAATCAATTGCCTGCGCAAAAAAGCTATCCGGCTGGCGCTAAACCCCAAGTTTGCTGTGTTGTGCAAGGCCAGCAACGTCCAGCCGGCTAATTACCTATTTGGGGAAGATCTGCCCAAGACAGGTCCGGAGCTGGACGATGAGGCGAAGACCATCCGCCTCATGAGTAGAGCCCAAGTCACACCCAGAGGCTCATCATACCGGACTCACCCCTACGCACCCTACAGCACCAGGCGATACCAACCTACGGGCACCGGAACTGGTGGAAGACCCGAACTGGAGGCATCGATGGTCTTTTTTAGGGGTGGGCTCCAGCCGACCCACGGCAAGGATGTGCAGGGGGCACCCACCACCAGATCTACTTCCCAAGCCTCACGAACGGAAGTCAGCACCACACCGCCTAGTAACAACTGAGGTAGTCCTACCTAGTTCCTTGTGGAACACCTTACACATGCCCACGCACCGGTTGGGGGAAGGGTTGCAACATTTCTTGAATGAATGGTGTTGGGTCACAGCGAATCAATTTATACTGCACAGTATACGAGGGTTCAAAATTGAGTTCATTATTGACTTATTACCACCCACACAACATTCACCTAACCTCACATATGTGTTTTCACACCAGGAGAGTTTTGGATATACAAGCTGAAATCCAAATTCTATCCAATAAAGAGGTCATTGAGAGGTTGCATCCGGAACCTCACCAATTTGTATCCAATATTTCCACCAAGCAAAAAAAAGGATGGAGGAGTTCGTATTATCCTAGACTTGACTGAACTCAACTCTTTTGTGCAGTATAAACATTTCAAAATGGATAATTTTGGCACTGCCATCCAAATGATTTCTGAAGGTGGCTATATGGCATGCATCGACCTTAAAGATGCATACTACGCGGTACCTATTCACAGGGAGCACAGGAGATATTTGAAATTTAACTGGATGGGTCAATTATGGCAGTTCAAAGCATTGCCCAATGGGCTGACTTCAGCTCCCAGACTATAATAATAATAAGTTTATTTATAATATAATAAGTTTATTTATATAGCACATTTTCCAATTGAATTTAATCAAAAGCCAAAGTGCTTTACAGTTACTAACCATACAAATAATAAAAAGAGATAGAAAAAATGACAACACACTATAAGAGATTTTACACAAACACGAACATCCCCCCACAGTAGAATCTACACTCTCCACTGTGAGGGAAGGCACTAAAATGTCCAGTCCTCCTCCTCCTCCTAGTCCACCCGAGGTCGGGGCCAGTCTGAGGCCACTGCAGCCAGCCGCCGCAACGGCAGCCCGATGTTGTCTGCCCACCTGCATCGGGTGGAAAAGTCCTCAGCAGCTTGAAAATGTCTGAAGCGGCCGCTCCTTCCCCGGAGACTGCGACGCCCGCGGACTTCAGGCCGCGCCGGTTGGAGCTTCGACTCCGCGGTGTTCCTGATCCAGCGTCGCCCGCCGTACCATCTCCAGCTGTGGTGGGAGGTGGAATGAGCAGGAGTCCTTAATCCTTCAGCAACGAGGTATTAACTACTTAGAGTTGTTGGGGGCTCACTATGGGCTGAAGGTTTATTGCAGCACTATGCAACATGTGCATGTTCAGCTCCAGATTGACAACACCACCACGGTGGCGTATATTAATCACATGGGTGGTGTTAAGTCTGTGTCTTGTGATAGATTGGCCAATTTTATTTGGCACTGGTGTATTGCGAGGGACATTTGGGTCTCGGCTGTCTACCTACCAGGTAGATACAACACGGTGGCAGACACCAGATCACGGATTTTCAACGACAACACAGAATGGATGCTGAATCGTGCAGTATTTAACTCACCTGGTATGGCATCCCGGATATTGATCTGTTCGCATCCAGATTAAATCACCAATTACACAAATATGTGTCCTGGGAGCCAGACCCTGGGGTAGTGGCAATAGATACGTTTTCGCTACACTGGGGAGGATTTTAAAAATATCCTTCACCCCCATTTTGCCTCATCGGCCGATGCTTGGAAAAACTCAAGCAAGACAATGCCACAGGCATTTTGGGAGTGCCTGACTGGCCTACACAGTATTGGTTTCCTCAAGTCCTGGGAATAATAACACAGCCTTTTATGGCTGTCCCTAAAAGCAGGGAACTTCTCATTCACCCAGTAACGGGGAACAACCATCCTCTACATGACCAAATCAATTTATTGGTTTGCAGGTTCTGAGGAGACCTTACCTGGAGCTCGGACTGTCTAAACGAACTGTGGATGTGATGACAGTGGCCTGGAGGGACAGTACACAAAAACAGTATGTCTCTCACATCAAAGAAGTGGAAGATGTTCTGTTCTGTCTCAAATATCTCGTATAATACAGCAGGCATCACGGATGTCCTGGAGTTTCTATCTGCCCTGTACTATGACCATAAACTGAGCTACAATGCTATCAATAATGCCAGAAGTGCACTATCCTCCTATTTAATGCTGGGTCAGGGCACCAGACGGTAGGGACGCACCCTTTAATAACTAGGTTCATGAAGGGCATTTTTAATTCCATACGGACATATGGGACGTGAGCGTAGTGCTTACACTGCTTCGCCAGTGGGCGCCAGCTCCCTCGCTACCCTTATCAAAGCTCACCCTAAAAGTGCTCATGCTAATGGCGCTGGTAACTGCGCAGCGAGTCCAGAAGCTCCGCCTCGACTTCATGACCACCAATGTAAATATAATAACCTTTTTCATAGAGGGCTTGATTAAACAGAGCAGGCAGGGGTGCCAGGGCTCAAGATAGAGTTCCTGGCATATTCCGAGGATCCACGGTTGTGTGTCGTATCACATTTACGCCGTTACGTTAAAGTCACCAAGGACCTCAGAGGCTCTGAGCAATCGGTCCTAACCAGTTACAAAAAGCCTCACCATAAGGCATCAGCACAAACCATTTCCAGATGGTTAAAAGGAGGTACTGGCGAGTGCAGGAGTGAACATTGACACTTTTAAATCTCACTCCACCAGGGCTGCATCTACGTCGGCAGCAAGAGCAATGGATGTACCCCTCGAAAACATCCTAGCGGCTGCAGGATGGGCCAATGAACGAATGTTTCCACCAGTTTTACAACAAACCTATTGCCGGACCAGGGTGTTTGCACGCACCATTTTAAATTCTGTTTTGTAGTTTCCCCCCAGGATGGGAGGGGTTACTATTATAATTTTTCTTTTTCATATTAAAGCATCAGTTTTATTACCTAACTAAAGTTATGCCTGAATGCTTTACCTTTTCACTCATCCATGGTCAATCCATTCAGTGTGTGATGCCTGGACTCGTATCCAAAGTAAAATAGTCAGATTAAACGAGAACTTACCAGTTTGAAGTTTGATCTTGATTTTATGAGGAGTTACGATGAGCGATTAGGTGCCCTCCGCTCCCTCCCTCATTATTATCAAGGTCATCTGGTAGTGTCTAGTTCTCAATCTTACTATCCTCAGGTCATTTCCCTTTTCTATGATTTCACACCGCTGCTTTGAAGATTGACGCGCATGCGGACTGACGTCCCTTCTTCACGTAATCGCTCATCGTAACTCCTCATAAAATCAAGATCAAACTTCAAACTGGTAAGTTCTCGTTTAATTCTTACTATTCTCTGCCACAGAAAGTAGTTGAGGCCAGTTCATTGGCTATATTTAAGAGGACGTTAGATGTGGCCCTTGTGGCTAAAGGGATCAGGGGGTATGGAGAGAAGGCAGGTACAGGATACTGAGTTGGATGATCAGCCATGATCATATTGAATGACGGTGCAGGCTCGAAGGGCCTAATGGCCTACTCCTGCACCTATTTTAAATGTTTCTATGTTTCTAAGTCACCGGGTATTGTTTAGAATTTAGAGATACTGCGCGTAAACAGGCCCTTCGGCCCACTGTCCTCGCTGACCAGTGATCACCCCGTACACTAGCTCCATCCTACACACATATGGGACAATTTTACAGAAGCCAATTAACCTACAAACCAGCAGGTCTTTGCAAAATACGGAAGGTAACCGGAGCACCCGGAGAAAACCCATGTGGGTCACGGGGAGAATCTGCAAACTCCGTACAGACAGCACCCATATTCAGGATTGGAACCCGGGTCTCTGGCGCTGTGAGGCAGCAACTCTACTGCTGCACCACCATGTATTTTTGCTATCTATCATTTCATTTATTACTCACACCAGCAGAATTGTGCACAAATGGTTACATTAATAATGTCAATCTGAGGGACAACTGAGGGTGTATGGAAATGAGCTGCTGGAAGAGGTAGTTGAGGCAGGAACTATCACAACATTTAAAATACACTTGGACAGGTACATAGATAGGACATGTTTGTAGGGAGACAAAAGGGGAGGAGACAGCAAGGGCTACCGGAAATTGGTGAATTCAATGTTTATGCCACTGCACTCTAGTGGCTGCTCCTCTTCCTTTTTCCGTTCTTCTCCCCATTCTCCCCCCCCCCCCCCCCACCCTACATCAGTCTGAAGAAGGGTTTTGGCCCGAAACGTTGCCTATTTCCTTCGCTCCTTAGATGTTGCTGCGCCCGTTGAGTTTCTCGTGCACTTTTGTCTACCTTAGATTTTCGAGCATATGCAGTTCCTTCTTAAACACATGTTTGTAGGGATATGGGCCAAACGCGGGCAGGTGGGACTTGTGTAGATGGGGTATGTGGTCGTGGTGGACTAGTGTAGATGGGGCATGTTGGTCGGGTTGGGACTTGTGTAGATGGGGCATGTTGGTCGGGGTGGGACTAGTGTAGATGGGGCATGTTGGTCAGGGTGGGACGTATAGATGGGTATGCTGGTCGGTGTGGGCAGGTGGGAGCAGTGTAGATGGGGCATGTTGGTCAGTGTGGGCAGGTGGACTAGTGTTGATGGGGCATGTTGGTCGGGGTGGGCAGGTGGGACTAGTGTAGATGGGGCATGTTGGTTGGGGTGGGACTAGTGTAGATGGGGCATGTTGGTTGGGGTGGGACTAGTGTAGATGGGGCATTTAGTTGGTGTGGGACTAGTGTAGATGGGGCATGTTGGTCGGGGTGGGACTAGTGTAGATGGGGCATGTTGGTCGGGTGGGACTAGTGTAGATGGGACATGTTGGTCGGTGTGGGACTAGTGTACATGAGGCATGTTGGTCGGGGTGGGACTAGTGTAGATGGGGCATGTTGGTCGGGGTGGGACTAGTGTAGATGGGGCATGTTGGTCGGTGTGGGACTAGTGTACATGAGGCATGTTGGTCTGTGTGGGCAAGTTTCGCCGAAGGAAGGGCCTGTTTCCATGCTGGGCTGTTTCCATGTCTGTTTCCATGCTGTGACTCTATGAACTTCCACGAGTAACATTCTCCTTTCTCTGGGTCATTCATTGTTAATAAAGAAAGTTTACTTTTCCTGTTTAAATGTCCACAGTAAAGTCTAGTCAGAAGTGAGCCCACCTGCTTCAGCCAGGATGAATTAACAAATCATCACTATTCACTTCTCAGATGTTAGAATTGTTCAGAACATTCCCTCCCACCATGACCCTTGACATCACTGTCCCTCGGGGTCATGACCTTGCTCCCCACAACTTGTGGCTGTGTCTCAGGCCAATGGGATCCAGACGTCCGTCCACTGGTCAGAACACTATTTCAGCCACATGAGCAGCAAAGATGAGATAGAATATGGGAAAGACATTGAGAATCTTCTGTCCTGAAGGGCCGAATGGCCTACTCCTGCACCTATTGTCAGGATAACAATCCATCCCTCAACATCAGCAAGACAAAAGAGTTAGCGTTTACAAGAACAATCCCAGGAATGAGTGGGTTAACGTACGATGAGCATTTGTCGGCGCTGGGCCTGTACTCGCTGGAGTTTAGGAAGATGGGGGGGTGGACCTCATTGAAACTTCATCGAACAGTGAAAGGCCCGGATAGAGTGGATGTGGAGAGGATGTTTCCACTAGTGGGAGAGTCTAGGACCAGAGGGCACAGCCTCAGAATTAAAGGACCTTCCTTTAGGAAGGAAATGAGGAGGAATTTCTTTAGCCAGAGTGTGGTGAATCTGTGGGATTCGTTGCCACAGACGGCGGTGGAGGCCACAAGTCAGTGGATATATTTAAGGCAGAGATAGATAGATTGTTGATTAGTGCGGGTGTCAGGGCTTATGGGGAGAAGGCAGGAGAATGGGGTTAGGAGGGAGAGATAGATCAGCCATGATTGAATGGTGGGGTAGACTCGATGGGCCGAATGGCCTAATTCTGATTCTGTGTGTCGTCTCTGACTTCAGGAAATGCAAGCAGCCACTTTATGCAAAGAGCAATTGATCAATAGAGGGCAATTATTGTCCCGCAGACAACTACTGCCCCAGGTGGATATCATGATGTGTGCAACAAACATTGATTGGCCACTGGTGGGCGAAGGGTTAATGTGGTAATTGGCTTGATTGAAACTGATTAGGAAATTGTCAGCTGCTGTGTATAAAAGGGGGAGTTGGGGAGTGTCTGAGTGCAGTGGTCCTGGGCTGTGGATGGGAGCAGTGGTCCTGGGCTGTGGATGGGAGCAGTGGTCCTGGGCTGTGGATGGGAGCAGTGGTCCTGGGCTGTGGATGGGAGCAGTGGTCCTGGGCTGTGGATGGGAGCAGTGGTCCTGGGCTGTGGATGGGAGCAGTGGGTCTGGGCTGTGGATGGGAGCAGTGGTCCTGGGCTATGGATGGCAGCAGTAGGTCTGGGCTGTGGATGGGAGCAGTGGTCCTGGGCTGTGGATGGGAGCAGTGGTCCTGGGCTATGGATGGCAGCAGTGGGTCTGGGCTGTCGTCGGGAGCAGTGCTCAGTGGAGAGACAGGGAGTCTGTCTTTGTTTCCAGGGTTTTTAATTATAATTTTTTCTGGTGAAATTGGAATTGTGCTGAATCTTAGAACTAAACGGATGTTTCCACCAGTGGGAGAGTCTCAGGCCAGAGGGCACAGTGTCAGAATAAAAGGATGTATCTTTACTAAAGTAATGATGCCCTAACCTTATCACAACTGAAATTTAATCTGGGTGATGTTGAAACAAGGAACTGCAGATGCTGTTTTTTACCAAACATAGACACATTGCTGGAGTAACTCAGTGGGCCAGGCAGCATCTCTGGAGATACAAGAGACTTTGGGATGGAACAAAAGGCTTCTTACCCAAAATATCACATCCTTTTCCTCCAGCGATGTTGCCTGACCCGCTGAGTTACTCAAGCACTTTGTCTATCTGCAATAAAAGGTTGATCAGTGATAATTGTTAATGATTGAAGCAAAATGTGGAACAAGCAACTGGAACAGATGCAGGGATAATGTAGAATATTGGGTTGAAGGGACCCGAGGGGCATTCTTACTGTGAACCCAGTGACTTGGAAAAATAAGTCTGCTGTGGATTGAAGGATGTGTAAAATTCCCCAAAGATCTGATCCAATCTGTCTCCAATGTTTGGAGACCCTTTAAAAGTGTGAAGACGAGATTTCTGAGGATATTGCCAAGAATTGTTCTTGCAGCCAAGTCAAACCAGTACTTTGTCCACCTATCAGATGGGCCGCAGTGCAGCGGATCACCACATGGTGGGAGTGTTGACCACAAACTGGACGGGCCTGCAGTGCAGCGGATCACCACATGGTGGGAGTGTTGTCCACAAATTGGAGTGACCCATTATATGAATTCACTGCACATTGGGAGTTGCTGCCTAAAAATTAGATATAATTGTGCTCTTTACTGCAAAATGGTTCTTTATTGGTCTGTGACCTGTTTCCTTTCCCTGTAATGTACCCATTGCCCAGATGCCAAAGTTTGTAAAAGCCCTGAAACCAGGGAAGATTTGGGATAAAAATCAAGGAACTAAAGGTGCTGGTTTACAAAAAAAGACAGTGCTGGAGTAATCTGTGTCAGGCAGCATCTGTGGAGAACATGGATAGGTGATGTTTCACAGAGTGCTGGAGTAACTCAGCGGGTCAGGCAGGATGCCCATAGTAAGAGTTACAGCATTGAGCAGCCCAGTCAGTCAGTTCACTGTTTGTGTGCAGGGTTTGATGCCCATAGTAAGAGTTACAGCATTGGGCAACTCAGTCAGGGAGTTCACTGTTTGTGTGAAGTGTATGTCTTTGATATAGCTGGAATGTTGCTGTGCCAGTTTGATTATGAAAATAGTCAATTATTCTTCTACCCTGTAGGATTCACTACGGCAGACACATTGTAATTTCACTGTACCTTAATTGGGACAAGTGACGATAAACTGACCTTGAAACATTGGGCCTAGAGTTATTTTTCCAGGCCCTGTCCATCCAGTGTTTGATATTTTGAGGTGAAAGTAGAATCTTCTCACCTGCTGCTGTTTCTCCCTCTACAGTTACTCTACTTGTTTCTGGTTGATGAGCCAAGGTCTTTGGAGATCTTCCGATGTCCCCAGTTTTCTATGGTTTGTGATAGATGGGCTTTGTCAACTTGCTGTTCCAAGTACTGCTTGTGATAGACTGCACTTGAGTACCTGCTTATTTTGTGACTTCAGTAGCTCAACCATTTTCTTTTAGCCATGATTGCAATTTGGACAGGTTCATTTGGATGTAAAAGTTCATAATTTTTCCTGCAATAACCCTTTAGATCTATGTAATTTTCTTGCAGAGTTGCAGGCAATCAAGTTGTTAATGATATTCTGCAGCACCTCTTCCATTCTCTTGCAGCTACCTTTCACAGGTTATGTGTTTGAAGTTCGAATCTTGTGTCCAAAAGCTGCTACATTAAATATGCGGGAAGGCAGGCAACTAGCACATGTTATATTTGTTTTACAGTTCCTACTTTGTGTATCTTCTGTGCTTCTTCCATTCTCATCCTTGCAGGCCGACAATTAACACAGGCCTCAATGGTTATTAAGTGCATGTTTATTTACTTTCTGCAGCACTGAATCCATTCTCTTGGAAGACATGCAGACAGCTTAAGAGATCGTTTTAACATTCCAGAGGATGATCTTTGTTAAACTGTCAACAATGGGCACCAAATCTGGGGCTGCTGGGACCGATTTGTTGAGCACAGTTTTAGGAACCTAACAAAGGTACATACCACACACAGTATTTTATTCATGTATGCGCGTACATATTCACAGGGCCTATGAGAGAGTGGTGCAGGAGGTACATCGTACCCGGGCCCGGAGTCCAAAAGGGGGCCAGGGAGTCGAAGGAGGGGGGCTGGGAATTTCCTGAAATCTCAGAAAATATTTGCATATATTTTGTGAAGACTAGCATTCACATTTTGTGTGAGCCGACATAGTTGTATATATCATTAGACCAAGTGCAGACCTGTTGGGTCTGTTCCCACAATGAGCGGTTGCAAGGGGAGGGAAGCTGCATAGGATGTCAAGACGCTGCGTACGACGTCAAGACGCTGCATAAGCCCGTCGAGACGCTGCGTACGCCCTCAATGCTCCTGCGGGCCGACGGGCTGTTGACGCGCGGGATTTTCGGACAGTGCAAGCCAGCGAGGACGGCGAAAAGCAGCGGGGGGAGCAGGCGATCTTTGTCTTCGGCCAGTGTGACAAAGCCGGGGGGCAGGGGGGAAGTGGAGGAAGTAAAACGCTAGCGAAATGGGAAAAATGTCGGCGTTTTTGGAGGAGAGCCGTGCGGTAGCAGCCGTTATGGTCGCTGGCCCGCTGGAGGCGAAAAAATGAGTGAGTAGGGGGGGGAAGGATTTTATTAAAAATGCGTACTGATTAAGGACTACATTTAATGAGGAGTGGATGAGCGAATGTAAAAGTGAAATGGCTAGCGAAATGGTAAAAATCTCGGAGTTTTTGCGTGTGGTTTTTGCGGAGTAACGAATCAAAGGCCAAAAATATGACATACACCCACACACACACACACAGAGTTTTAAAAGTATACTAGACCAAGTGCAGACCCGTTGGGTCTGGACCCCGAACGTGCTTCAGACCCCGGGGTCTGGTTCCCGAACGTGCTTCTGAACGTCCGTACGCAGCGTCTTGACGTCGTACACAGCGTCTTGACGGCGTACGCAGCATGTTGACGGCGTAGGCGGCGTACACCGTCAACACGCTGCATACGATGTCGAGACGCTGCGTATAGGCATCAAGACGCTGCGTACGCCCTCAAGGGGCTGCGGGCAGACAGGCCGCGGCCGTTGACGCGCCGGCTCTGTCACGCTTGCTGAAGGCAAAGATGGGTTGTTACGCCGCTGCTTTTCGGCGTCCTCGGACAGAGGACGGCGATAAACAGAGGGGGAAGAGGCGATGTTTGGCTTGAGCCAGCGTGAGAGAGCCGGCCTGGGTGGGGGGGGGGGTTAGTGGTGGAGAGCCGGGCGGCAGCAGCAAAAATCGCCTGAGAAAAAATTAAAATGTTGACTTTTTGGAGGAGAGCTGGGCGCTTGACCCAGCATGAGAGAGTCGGCCCGGTGGGGGGGGGGGGGTGGTAGTGGAGGAGAGGCGGCGGTAACAGCTAAAATCGCTAGCGAAAGAAAAAAAATTGCGTCGTTTGTGGAGCAGAGCCGGTCGGCAGCAGCTGGCAGGGGTGGCTGCCCAGCAGGAGGAGACAAAATGAGTGAGTGGGGGGGGGGGGTTGATTTTAATCAAAAATGTGTACATAAAAATGTCTAAATCTAATAAGGAGTGTGTTAGGGTATGTAGAAGTGTAATGTCTAGCGAAATGGAAACAATCGCGGAGTTTTCGCGTGTGGTTTTGGCGGAGCAAGGAATCAAAGGCCAAATGTGACACCCACAAATAAATAAACACACCCACACATCCACACACACCGAGTTTTAATAGTATACTAGACCAAGTGCAGACCCGTTGGGTCTGGTCCCCGAAAGTGCTTGATACCCCGGGGTGTTGTTCCCGAACGTGCTTCAGACCCCGGGGTGAAAATCTGCTGAAAAAAAGATGGCGTCGTTTTCGAAAAAAATCGGAGAAAATCGGCGAAAAAAAGATGGCGTCGTTTTTGGAAAAAATCGGGGAAAAAAAGATGGCGTCGTTTTCGGAGAAAATCGGAGACAATCGGAGAAAATCACATTGGGGTTGGGGGGGGGATGGATTTTATTAAAAAACGTGTACATAAACAGGACAGAATTTAATCAGGAGTGGCTATTCGTAAAGATAAATGTCATCTCTTTGGAAATGGCGAAAAACGTGGGCCTTTCCGCGCGCCGTGCGGGCCAGGGGCCGTATCAAAGGCCGCGCGGCAAAGTCAAGCAGGCCGTCGGACGTACAGACGGACGACAGCCAGAGAGTTTTAAAAGTATATAGACTAGACCAAGTGCAGACCCGTTGGGTCTGGTCCCCGAAAGTGCTTGACACCCCGGGGTGTTGTTCCCGAACGTGCTTCAGACCCCGGGGTGAAAATGTGCTGAAAAAAAGATGGCGTCGTTTTCGAAAAAAATCGGAGAAAATCGGCGAAAAAAAGATGGCGTCGTTTTTGGAAAAAATCGGGGGAAAAAAGATGGCGGCGTTTTCGGAGAAAATCGGAGACAATCGGAGAAAATCACATTGGGGTTGGGGGGGGGATGGATTTTATTAAAAAACGTGTACATAAACAGGACAGAATTTAATCAGGAGTGGCTATTCGTAAAGATAAATGTCATCTCTTTGGAAATGGCGAAAAACGTGGGCCTTTCCGCGCGCCGTGCGGGCCAGGGGCCGTATCAAAGGCCGCGCGGCAAAGTCAAGCAGGCCGTCGGACGTACAGACGGACGACAGCCAGAGAGTTTTAAAAGTATATAGATAGATAGATAGATAATTCGTACAAATTGTGATTCATAATAAAGCGGGGAATTTTAACTGGCGGGTGTGGTCGGGGTAACCTGATTAAAAGAAGGGGAAGACCCATCACTACTAACCCTAGTTGTACATTTGTTATTTATCATTTTTATTTAACAGATCACATCATAACTTTATAAAGATAAATCAATTGTAAAACAAAATTATCAGCAAGGTTACCATTACTTTTTTCCTTGGAAACCTTGCTATTGTTTTCATGTAATGGGGAGGCAGCCATGATCCCAGAGTACTCGCTGCCTAGCGACCAGGAAATAAAGTGCGTGATTGAGGTTGGACGATTGACCTGGACGATGACACGTTGGCCTGGCTCGCCTCAATGGAGCTGCAGGTCTAAAAGACATACGACAGAAGAAGAAGAGGTTGGACGCCAATTGACCAATGTCAAACGTGCTTTGATTGGACAATTACTACTCAGAAAATTTGAGGTTTTTCTCATATTCTAAAAATATGTGCAGGTTTTGTTCATGACGAGTTTCAGGTATGATTTATAAAATATTTTTACTCAATGATAAAAAATTCAGGTAGTTCCATGATTTGGGTCACAAACTTAAACGAGAAAGCACCTCGGATCACAGCCTATTTGAGGAAATGAGAGATACTTGAGTGTCACGAGGGGTATTTTGTGGGAATCATTGAAGATCTCTAAGCCCAGTCTTGCTCCAAGATCTCTGTGACCTTCCACACCTGGCGCTGGAGAAGCTGATTAGGAACAACTTGATGGGATTTCTTCTGGCCCTGGATCTCTGCCGACTGATGTGGTCGCCAGCTGTTTGCGAGGAACTTTCCCATCGAAGACTTGCAAGAAAATGCCACTGGGGCACATGATGACTCAGAACCCGACGAGTTTGACAAATTTCTCAAGCGTCGTGGATTCTTCCGTGCAGCCCCAAGAGGTATTGGACGTATACCTGTCCCATTGCACCTGTATACCTGTCCCATTACACCCGTATACCTGTCCCATTACACCTGTATACCTGTCCCATTACACCCGTATACCTGTCCCATTACACCCGTATACCTGTCCCATTACACCCGTATACCTGTCCCATTACACCCGTATACCTGTCCCATTACACCTGTATACCTGTCCCATTACACCCGTATACCTGTCCCATTACACCTGTATACCTGTCCCATTGCACCAGTATAATCTGTCCGTTTCCTCAAGCTACCATTTCCTGATCACTCCAGAGGCACAGCACGCAAAACCCAGAGACAGACCCCCCCCACCCCAATAACTATCCCCCTCACTGTCCCCACCTGACCAACAGACCCAGGTATAGGCAGAAATTCACTACTAAATAGAGACACAAATACATAGCAGTGGTCCCTGTTAAACTCCTTCAAGTAGGCCCGGACCACAACTTTAGTGAATAAACCTTAACGAGGGGAAGGGGCAATGTAATCTTTAAACTAAAGTGGGCCCCACGCTGAGACGGGCCAAGCCCAATTAGAGAAAACAGTCGTTAATCTTTCCCAAACATTCATCCACATTGAAGCCCAAGAGAAGGTTCTAAACAGGGGCCTTACCTTTGTACCAACTCCATAACCATATTCACACAGACCAAGTTATATACAAAACAAACCAATGTCACGTTAATGATTTGAAGTCTGCCGACATCCTCCTTCACACTGGACACCTAGAGAGGAAGAGATTCCAATTGAAATTAAGTGTCATGAGAAACAGGATCAGCCATTGAAAGGATTGTAGTGAACCCTACAGGGTAGCAGAATACATTGACAACTGTAATTCACTGGCACAGCAACATGCCAGCTTTGTTGAAGGGCAGCACTGTGGCACAGCGGTAGAGTTGTTGCCTTACAGCACCAGAGACACGGGTTCTGTACAAAGTGGGTTTTCTCAGAGATCTTCACTTTCATAGAAACATAGAAAATAAGTGCAGGCGGAGGCCATTCGGACCTTTGAGCCAGCACGGCCATTCATTGTGATCACGGTGATCATTGTGATCATTCATTGTGATTCATTGTGATCATTTCCTCCCACTATCCAAAGATGTGCAGGTTTGTAAGTTAATTGACTTGGTATAAATGTAACATTGTACCTAGTGTGTTTAGGATAGTGTTAATGTGCAGGGATCGCTGGTCGGTGCAGACTCGGTGGGCCAAAGGGCCTGTGTCTCTAAATGTGAAACTTACCATGTCACATGAAGTGTTCTCCCCGACACTGCCCCTGATACTGTGCCCTTTACCATGGATATTGAAACCCTGTGCACAAACAGAAACAGATAGGAGCATACAGGCAGTTCAAATATCTGGAGAAACACACCATGACAAACCAGATACTACTTTAACCAACAAAGAAATATAACCATATATATAACCATATAACCATAACAGCATGGAAACAGGCCATCTCGGCCCTTCAAGTCCGTGCCGAACATTTTTTTTAATTTTTTTTTTTAATTAAAAATAAATACTTCCCCCTAGTCCCATCTACCTGCACTCAGACCATAACCCTCCATTCCTTTCCCGTCCATATACCCATCCAATCTATTTTTAAAGGATAACATCGAACCTGCCTCCACCACTTCCACTGGAAGCTCATTCCACACAGCTACCACTCTCTGAGTAAAGAAGTTCCCCCTAATGTTCCCCCTAAACTTCTGTCCCTTAATTCTCAAGTCGTGTCCCCTTGTTTGAATCTTCCCTACTCTCAATGGGAAAAGCTTATCCACGTCCACTCTGTCTAACCCGCTCATAATTTTAAAGACCTCTATCAAGTCCCCTCTTAACCTTCTGCGCTCCAAAGAATAAAGACCTAACTTGTTCAACCTTTCTCTGTAACTTAGTTGCTGAAACCCAGGCAACATTCTAGTAAATCTCCTCTGTACTCTCTCTATTTTGTTGACATCCTTCCTATAATTAGGCGACCAAAATTGTACTCCATACTCCAGAATTGGCCTCACCAATGCCTTGTACAATTTTAACATTACATCCCAACTTCTATATTCAATGCTCTGATTTATAAAGGCCAGCACACCAAAAGCTTTCTTTACCACCCTATCTACATGAGATTCCACCTTCAGGGAACTATGCACAGTTATTCCTAGATCCCTCTGTTCAACTGCATTCCTCAATTCGCTACCATTTACCGTGTACGTCCTATTTTGATTTGTCCTGCCGAGATGTAGCACCTCACATTTGTCAGCATTAAACTCCATCTGCCATCTTTCAGCCCACTCTTCCAAATGGCCTAAATCTCTCTGTAGACTTTGAAAATCTACTTCATTATCCACAACACCACCTATCTTAGTATCATCTGCATACTTACTAATCCAATTTTCCACACGATCATCCAGATCATTGATGTACATGACAAACAACAGTGGACCCAACACAGACCCCTGAGGCACCCCACTAGTCACCGGCCTCCAACCTGACAAACAGCCATACACCATTACTCTCTGGCATCTCCCATTCACCCACTGTTGAATCCATCTTGCTACTCCACCATTAATACCCAACAATTGAATCTTCTTAACCAACCTTCCATGAGGAACCTTGTCAAAGGCCTTACTGAAGTCCATATAGACAACATCCACTGCTTTACCCTCATCAATTTCCCATGTAACCTCTTCGAAAAATTCAAGAAGATTAGTCAAGCATGACCTTCCAGGCACAAATCCATGTTGACTGTTCCTAATCAGACCCTGCTTATCCAGATGCTTATATATATTATCTTTAAGTATCCTTTCCATTAATTTGCCCACCACTGACGTCAAACTAACAGGTCTATAATTGCTAGGTTTACTCTTAGAACCCTTTTTAAACAACGGAACAACATGCGCAGTACGCCAATCCTCCGGCACTATTCCCGTTTCTAATGACATTTGAAATATTTCTGTCATAGCCCCTGCTATTTCTACACCAACTTCCCTCAATGTCCTAGGGAATATCCTGCCAGGACCTGGAGACTTATCCGTTTTCATATTTTTCAAAAGTGTCAGCACCTCCTCTTCTTTGAATCTCACAGTTTCCATTGCTACTGAGGTTGTGGAGCCTGAGGTTGTGGTACATATAGGTACCAATGACATAGGTAGAAAAAGAGAAGAGGTCTTGAAAGGAGAATTTAGGGTGTTGGGAGGAGAGTTAAGGAGAAGGTCTACAAAGGTAACAATCTCAGGATTATTACCTGTGCCACGTGACGGTGAGAGTAGGAATGGAGTGAGGTGGAGGATAAATGCGTGGCTGAGGAACTGGTGCAGCGGGCAGGGACTCAAAATTCTGGATCATTGGGATTTCTTTTGGGGAAGGAGTGACCTGTACAGAAAGGAGGGGTTGCACTTGAACCCGAGGGGACCAATATCCTGGCGGGAAGATTTGCAAAGGCTTCTGGGGAGACTTTAAACTAGAACGGTTGGGGGGAGGGACTCAAATAGAGAAAGCTAGTAGAAAATGTGGGAGGCAGGAGGCAGAGAAGGGAAGCACTCGGACCCAAAATGTAGGGGAGAAAGAAGAAAAAGATAATAAACAGAGAATAAGTGGTGGTGGGTTTCTTAAATGTGTATATTTTAATGCTAGGAGCATTGTAAGAAAGGTGGATGAGCTTAGAGCCTGGATTGACACCTGGAAGTATGATGTTGTGGCGATCAGTGAAACATGGTTGCAGGAGGGCTGTGATTGGCAAATAAATATTCCAGGATTTCGTTGTTTCAGGGGTGATAGAATTGGAGGGGCAAGAGGTGGGGGTGTTGCATTGCTTGTCAAGGAAGATATTACAGCAGTGCTTTGGCAGGATAGATTAGAGGGCTCGTCTAGCGAGGCTATTTGGGTGGAACTGAGAAATGGGAAAGGTGTAGCAACACTTATAGGGGTGTATTATAGACCGCCAAATGGGGAGCAAGAATTGGAAGAGCAAATATGTAAGGAGATAGCAGATATTAGTAGTAAGCACAAGGTAGTGATTGTGGGAGATTTCAATTTTCCACACATAGACTGGGAAACACATTCTGTAAAAGGGCTGGATGGTTTGGAGTTTGTAAAATGTGTGCAAGATAGTTTTTTGCAGCAATACATAGAGGTACCTACTAGAGAAGGGGCAGTGCTGGACCTCCTGTTAGGAAATGAGACAGGACAGGTGGCGGAGGTATGCGTCGGGGAGCACTTCGGGTCCAGTGATCACAATACCATTAGTTTCAATATAATTATGGAGAGGGTCAGAACTGGACCTAGGGTTGAGATTTTTGTTTGGAGAAAGGCTAACTTTGAGGAGATGCGAAAGGATTTTAAAGGAGTGAATTGGGACATGTTGTTTTATGGGAAGGATGTAGAAGAAAAATGGAGGACATTTAAGGGTGAAATTTTAAGAGTACAGAATCTTTATGTCCCTGTTCGGTTGAAAGGAAATAGCAAAAAATGGAAAGAGCCATGGTTTTCAAGGGAAATTGGACACTTGGTTCGGAAAAAGAGAGAGATCTACAATAATTATAGGCAGCATGGAGTAAATGAGGTGCTTGGGGAGTATAAAGAATGTAAAAAGAATATTAAGAAAGAAATTAGAAAAGCTAAAAGAAGATATGAGGTTGCTTTGGCAAGTAAGGTGAAAGTAAATCCAAAGGGTTTCTACAGCTATATTAATAGCAAAAGGATAACAAGGAATAAAATCGGTCGATTAGAGAGTCAGAGTGGACAGCTATCTGCAGAGCCAAAAGAGATGGGGGAGATATTGAACAATTTCTTTTCTTCGGTATTCACGAAGGAGAAGGATATGGAATTATGTGAGGGAAGGGAAACGAGCAAAGTAGCAATGGAAACTGTGAGATTCAAAGAAGAGGAGGTGCGGACACTTTTGAAAAATATGAAAACGGATAAGTCTCCAGGTCCTGACAGGATATTCCCTAGGACATTGAGGGAAGTTAGTGTAGAAATAGCAGGGGCTATGACAGAAATATTTCAAATGTCATTAGAAACGGGAATAGTGCCGGAGGATTGGCGTACTGCGCATGTTGTTCCGTTGTTTAAAAAGGGTTCTAAGAGTAAACCTAGCAATTATAGACCTGTTAGTTTGACGTCAGTGGTGGGCAAATTAATGGAAAGGATACTTAAAGATAATATATATAAGCATCTGGATAAGCAGGGTCTGATTAGGAACAGTCAACATGGATTTGTGCCTGGAAGGTCATGCTTGACTAATCTTCTTGAATTTTTCGAAGAGGTTACTAGGGAAATTGATGAGGGTAAAGCAGTGGATGTTGTCTATATGGACTTCAGTAAGGCCTTTGACAAGGTTCCTCATGGAAGGTTGGTTAAGAAGATTCAATTGTTGGGTATTAATGGTGGAGTAGCAAGATGGATTCAACAGTGGCTGAATGGGAGATGCCAGAGAGTAATGGTGGATGGCTGTTTGTCAGGTTGGAGGCCGGTGACTAGTGGGGTGCCTCAGGGGTCTGTGTTGGGTCCACTGTTGTTTGTCATGTACATCAATGATCTGGATGAAGGTGTGGAAAATTGGATTAGTAAGTATGCAGATGATACTAAGATAGGTGGTGTTGTGGATAATGAAGTAGATTTTCAAAGTCTACAGAGAGATTTATGCCATTTGGAAGAGTGGGCTGAAAGATGGCAGATGGAGTTTAATGCTGACAAATGTGAGGTGCTACATCTCGGCAGGACAAATCAAAATAGGACGTACACGGTAAATGGTAGCGAATTGAGGAATGCAGTTGAACAGAGGGATCTAGGAATAACTGTGCATAGTTCCCTGAAGGTGGAATCTCATGTAGATAGGGTGGTAAAGAAAGCTTTTGGTGTGCTGGCCTTTATAAATCAGAGCATTGAATATAGAAGTTGGGATGTAATGTTAAAATTGTACAAGCCATTGGTGAGGCCAATTCTGGAGTATGGAGTACAATTTTGGTCGCCTAATTATAGGAAGGATGTCAACAAAATAGAGAGAGTACAGAGGAGATTTACTAGAATGTTGCCTGGGTTTCAGCAACTAAGTTACAGAGAAAGGTTGAACAAGTTAGGTCTTTATTCTTTGGAGCGTAGAAGGTTAAGAGGGGACTTGATAGAGGTCTTTAAAATTATGAGCGGGTTAGACAGAGTGGACGTGGATAAGCTTTTCCCATTGAGAGTAGGGAAGATTCAAACAAGGGGACATGACTTGAGAATTAAGGGACAGAAGTTTAGGGGGAACATAAGGGGGAACTTCTTTACTCAGAGATTGGTAGCTGTGTGGAATGAGCTTCCAGTGGAAGTGGTGGAGGCAGGTTCGATGTTATCCATTAAAAATAGATTGGATGAGTATATGGACGGGAAAGGAATGGAGGGTTATGGTCTGAGTGCAGGTAGATGGGACTAGGGGGAAGTATTTATTTTTAATTAAATTTTTTTTTTTTTTTTTAATGTTCGGCACGGACTTCAAGGGCCGAGGGCCTGTTTCCGTGCTGTTATGGTTATATGGTTATATTGTTATATGGTTACTCTGCTCGTTTCCCTTACCTCACATAATTCCATATCCTTCTCCTTCGTGAATACCGAAGAAAAGAAATTGTTCAATATCTCCCCCATCTCTGTCCACTGTCCATAGCTGTCCACTTTGACTCTCTAATGGACCGATTTTATTCCTTGTTATCCTTTTGCTATTAATATAGCTGTAGAAACCGTTTGGATTTACTTTCACCTTACTTGCCAAAGCAACCTCATATCTTCTTTTAGCTTTTCTAATTTATTTCTTAATATTCTTTTTACATTCTTTATACTCCTCAAGCACCTCATTTACTCCATGCTGCCTATAATTATTGTAGATCTCTCTCTTTTTCCAAACCAAGTGTCCAATTTGTCTTGAAAACCATGGCTCTTTCCAATTTTTACTATTTCCTTTCAACCGAACAGGGACATAAAGATTCTGTACTCTTAAAATTTCACCCTTAAATGTCCTCCATTTCTCTTCTACATCCTTCCCATAAAACAACATGTCCCAATTCACTCCTTTTAAATCCTTTCGCAGCTCCTCAAAGTTAGCCTTTCTCCAATCAAAAATCTCAACCCTAGGTCCAGTTCTGACCCTCTCCATAATTATATTGAAACTAATGGTATTGTGATCACTGGACCCGAAGTGCTCCCCGACGCTTACCTCCGCCACCTGCCCTGTCTCATTTCCTAACAGGAGGTCCAGCACAGCCCCTTCTCTAGTAGGTACCTCTATGTATTGCTGCAGAAAACGATCCTGCACACATTTTACAAACTCCAAACCATCCAGCCCTTTTACAGAATGTGTTTCCCAGTCTATGTGTGGAAAATTGAAATCTCCCACAATCACTACCTTGTGCTTACTACTAATATCTGCAATCTCCTTACATATTTGCTCTTCCAATTCTCGCTCCCCATTTGGCGGTCTATAATACACCCCTATAAGTGTTGCTACACCTTTCCCATTTCTCAGTTCCACCCAAATAGCCTCCCTAGACGAGCCCTCTAATCTATCCTACCAAAGCACTGCTGTAATATCTTCCTTGACAAGCAATGCAACACCCCCACCTCTTGCTCCTCCAATTCTATCACCCCTGAAGCAACGAAATCCTGGAATATTTATTTGCCAATCACAGCCCTCCTGCAACCATGTTTCACTAATCGCCACAACATCATACTTCCAGGTGTCAATCCAGGCTCTAAGCTCATCCACCTTTCTTACAATGCTCCTAGCATTGAAATATACACATTTAAGAAACCCACCACCACTTATTCTCTGTTTATTATCTTTTTCTTCTTTCTCCCCTACATTTTGGGTCCGAGTGCTTCCCTTCTCTGCCTCCTGCCTCCCACATTTTCCACTAGCTTTCTCTATTTGAGTCCCTCCCCCCAACCGTTCTAGTTTAAAGTCTCCCCAGTAGCCTTTGCAAATCTCCCCGCCAGGATATTGGACCCCTACTTTGAATTAACTGAGACATACAAGCAAAGGAACAGTAGTGAAGTTTGGCCCAGTTTATGCAACATTTGGCAGAATGGGGAAGACAGTCTAACCCTGGCAGACTCTTCCAGCATCAGAGGACCCAGTCTTTGGAGATCCTGGGTGGAAACTAACATTAATTGGTCACCCCTTTAGAAAGGAGCAGAGAGGAGAGGAAATTGATTCTGGCAACAGACACAAACATACTAAACCAAATATAGATTTAGACCAATTCCAAACAAAGCTACAGTTGGGTGTATGGAAGGGGCAAGATTACCTAATTGTAATGAGTTAAAAACAAGTGTCATGAACATTAAACTACTTTCCCTGCAACAGGAGGTAACTAGGGTGACTTTAACCAGGGAATGTAACCTGGTCCAAAACAAAGTGCTGGAGCTACTCAGTGGGTCAGACAACATCTGCCTGCCTGCAAAGGGAATGGACAGATGTTTTAGGTTGGGATCCTTCTTCAGACTGATGGAGTAGGGTAGAGAAAGTGGAAGTGGTCACCTTCACAAAAGAGCAGAGAGGAGAGGAAATGGATTCTGGCAACAATCACTCAAACCAAATGTAGATTTAGACCAATTCCAAAACTACAGTAGGGTGAATGGCAGGATTGATCATTTGTAATGAGACTTCAAGTTTCAACAACATTAAACTACTTTCCCTGCAACAGTAGCCAACTAGGATTACTTTAACCAGGTCCTAAACAAAGTGCTGGAGGTACTTGGCAGATCAGGCACCATCTACCCGACCACAAAGGGAATGGACAGATGCTGTAGTTTCCTGTTGGGACCCTTTCAGACTGATGGAGTCGGGCAGAGAAAGTGGGAAAGAGGTGAGAGCAGGGCAAAGCCTGTTGTGTGATTAGTGGATACAGGGGGGAGGGTGATGGGTTGTGACATTGGCTAGAGGTGACAAGGAGACAAAAGGTGCAACAGATGAGAAGAGTGAAACGTAAAGCTGGAGGGAGGGGTACGGGTGGAAGGGGATAGAGTGAAATATGAGACTGGTTTGGGAGGTGAGCATACACAGGGAAGGAGCAGAGTGACCAAGGTGTTGAGGGAAGTGTTCACACCAGGGGGGGGGTGCAGGGAAAGAGGGGGTTCCCATCACCAGGGTGGGGGCTACAGGGAAAGAGGGGGTTCCCATCACCAGGGTGGGGGGTGCAGGGAATGAGGGGGTTCCCATCGCCAGGGTGGGGGGTGCAGGGAAAGGGGGTTCCCATCACCAGGGTGGGGGGGTGCAGGGAATGAGGGGGTTCCCATCACCAGGGTGGGGGGGTGCAGGGAATGAGGGGGTTCCCATCACCAGGGTGGGGGGTGCAGGGAAAGGGGGTTCCCATCACCAGGGTGGGGGGGTGCAGGGAAAGGGGGTTCCCATCACCAGGGTGGGGGGTGGCAGGGAATGAGGGGGTTCCCATCACCAGGGTGGGGGGGGTGCAGGGAAAGGGGGTTCCCATCACCAGGGTGGGGGGGTGCAGGGAATGAGGGGGTTCCCATCACCAGGGTGGGGGGTGCAGGGAAAAGGGGTTC